>JAMLFT010000284.1:0-48070 GCA_026544285.1 Pachyrhizus erosus
AATTTAAAGAAATTAAAAAAAAAAAAAAAAAATAATAAAATATAAAAGAAAAAGAGAAATAAAGAAAAGGAAAGGAAGAGAATTAAAAAAAGGGGGCATTGGGGTTCGAACCCGCATTTGGAGAGAAGAGAAAAGAATCTAAGCATGTTGCCAACTAGGCTACCTGTTTCGGGTGAAAGGAAATGATCCAAAAACAATAATAACTTAAAGCGTCGAGTTAAATAGGAAAAATAAAAATGTGAAGTAATAAAAAGGCTTGGGGCGGATTCAAAGGGAGTGACATGAGGGTCAAAGAGAGTTGGACGCAGGGATTGACATTTGACCGCTAGGGCTATCGTTGTTATTTTTACGAATTAAAATCTATTTAATCTTTTGTACAAATGCTAAACTGTCATGGAAGCACCTTCGTCACCCCTAACCTCAAGAAGGTTTTTTTTAAAAAGCTAGGAACCCTACTCTAAGCCTCCTCATACCTTGCAAAGGCTAGGGATACTTCAACGTGAAGAAAGGAGGTCCATAGAGGTCTATATAAGCCATAACAAGGTTCGAATTTGGAAAAATTTATAGAAACTTCAACCTACGAATTCTACCTCGTTTCGTCACCAAATTGCTTCAAACTTGTCCCAATATTTTTGAAATTTTCCTACAAACCTTTCTGTTGAGAAGTTTGAAGAATTGGGAATTGGGAAAGCTTCAATCAAGGTAGGAGGAGTTATCATTTCCCAAAATTCAATTCATAGAACTATTCTATGTTACTTCAATTTGGTTTTTGTATAGTTTTGTAATCTAATTTTCACTATAGCTCATTAATCTAATTGAAATTCATTCATTTCAAACTCTGTAAAAATCGAATTTGTTTGGGAATCTCTAAGCTTCGTTTTAATCAATTAAAGATTGGAAACATTAGAGTAGAAGTAAATGAAGTTTTTAGGTAATTTAATTGCCAAAACCGTGAAAGAAAAAAAGTTCCCAAATTTGAAATTCCCTAGTTCAAACCAGTGCCAAAGGTTGAAGATGAAGTGAAAATGACCATTTTGGCCCTCTGTGTAAAAATTACAAAAATACCCCTATTTTGTTTTCTTAAAATTTAGAGTCATTTCTGCCCATCCAAGCCAAGAAAATTTACCATAAAATAGCTTTAATCATTTAGAAATAATGAGATAAATTTTTCTCAAAAAATTTTAAAAAAAATAAATATTTCAAAAATTTCCAAAAATACCTCTAAGTGATAAAATTAAGATTTTAAGCATGTTATAATCAAAATCTTGAGGAAAAATTTTTAGGATCTATTAAGGACATGCGTAGTAATCCTAATATCACTTTTTAAATTTCAAAATCTTTAAAAACAAAATTATATTTTCAAAATGACCAAAATACCCTTAGGGTCTAAAAATAAGTATTTTTGTCCTTTTAGGACAATTTAATTTTTAGAAAATAGTCTAAATACCTTGCTATAGGAATTAGTATCCAACTTAAAAATTTTGGGGTAAGAATCTAACAAATAATTAACAAGGTAAATTTTCACCAAAATGACCAAAATACCCCTATGATATAAAACTAACATTTTATCATTTCTAGGTTATTCCAATTTCAAGAAACATGATCTAAAATCATTCTTGGAAATATTAAGACCTTTTCCCCAATGTTAAGGGTTAAATATAAAAGAAAAATCATTAAAAGGGCAAATAATTATAAAATGACCAAAATACCCTTACTTCACAAAATTCATTTCTTTATTCTGAATTTCCTTTTTGAACTCAAAAAATTATTAGAAAGCTTTAGAAACCTGCATATAAAGTAGTCTAGGAAATAATTGTGAAAAGATCCTAGAAAACTATATTTTATAAAAATCACTAAAATACCCTTGCCTTAGAAAGTTTTATTACTTCACTGTTAGAGCCTTCTAAAGACAAACTTATAATACCTGAATAACTATATAAGATCTTGTGAATTGAAAATGAGGATAAGAATACCTAAAGGTCATATTTCTAAAAAATGACCATTTTACTCTTGCCTATTATTTGAATATAAAATGTATGGTTAATTATTGTGAATCATTGATTATACCTTAGAATGTATTGTGTTGATGATATCAATGTGGCTGAATGATTTTACCATCTGTGGAAGGCAAATAAACTTGTTAATTGTCCATTAGTGACATTAATTCTTGAAAAATCCTAGGATAGTTGATGAATTGAGATATGCTTAGACAATGATGATACAATCTAGAGTGATTGTGATGTACAAATAGATGTTATCCATTGAGAACCTTGATCTGACATCAGTACCACTATAAGAAAAAATAGTAAAGATGACAGATGTGATAAAGAAGGAAGACTGAATTGAAAATCCTATCGAGTGAGAATTTGAGACGGAGGATGCAATGGTTGACCACAAAAGGTACCTGAGGAATGTACACAGGCTCTGGTGAGACCTTAGGGGTAGATGAGGCACCAAGTTGTGAATCACTTGGAGTTAAGAGGGTGTCACACAACCAGGTTGACATCCCCAACAAAGCGAAGCATTACCAAGGTTTGATTGAGAGTACTCTAGACCAAGTACTAGGCAGGATATGTACTCCCGATCATCAACCAAAAGTTGCAAATTGGATCTTTAATGATACGCTCATGTAAGCCCTCCCGAACTTAGTAGTATAGGAGGCTACAAAGGGCCCTAAAATGATTAGAAAACCTATTTAGTCAAGAACGGTGAGATAAGGGACTACGTTAGATAGACCACTTTCTATTATGTGTGTCCTAGAATTGATAACTCACTCCTACACCCCCCTCTCTTTCAGACTAAGCATGACTAACAAATTTCAACCACTTTTTCATCTGACGATTTAGCCCTTAGAAGGGAGATGGACTTACAACAAAGTCCAAGGCGATAATACTTTCATAGGATGTATCCGATTCATTTTCTGACCCACACACATTGTAATACCTTGGTAGTTTCACCATGTAGACTTGCTAGTAGTTCTTTCTCAAACTCTGCCACCCAGATTCCTTAATGTACTAGCTAATCGGAGACGACCTCAAACTCCTCAATCATCAATGAGATCAGTATAAGTTGGTAATATGAACCGAAGGGAAGAGTTAACTAATCAAGAGGATCCCTCTAAAGCTTCAAATTAGACAGAAATAAATCACTGAAGAGTTTAGTTAAAAGTTTTGTTTCTAGTATTTGAATCATAATGTTATGTGATGTATAAATTTTCAACTGTATGTATAATATAGTAAGTACTTGAAATGGATATAATATGATGAGATAGTTTTTTGTTAAATTGTAATTCCCCAAACGAAATAAAAGGTAAATTTTATTTGCACAATAACTCTTGAAATGTTTTCTATTAAATTAAAATAAATAAAAAGGGGTGTTACATATGGTGTGTTTACTAGTGCAAGATGGGAGTGAGAGAACAAATGTTCCTTGAATGATTGAGTTTAAAGAGAGAAATAAGCTTAAGAGAGAGAGAAAGTGACATTACAATGCTTATGTCACATTGTACTTAGGCTTACTTTTATATAATTTCTTAAATCAATGTGCGCTTAATGTGTGTGTGCGAGTGAGGTTTGCAATCAACAGTTACAAAGGTTTTATGCTCAAGCCTCTAGTCCTTAATATCTCTATGTAGAGGTTCCTCTACAATCTAGCTAACATGGATTGATTTGTGTGCTAAAAACTTGACTTTTCAATTTTTATAGCAAATAAATTCATTTTTTTGTTTAAACTTTGTGAAAACCTTATTTTACCGTTATAAATAATTATCATGAACTAAAATTATTTTTTATAATTATTGTCTTATATTTAATAATTATTTTGGTATTTTGAGTAAAAAAATTCATATTAAATCTAGTTTAACTCAATAAATACCCAATGATTTTATGAAAATTACATTTTTATGTATTTTATCTTAAAAATGAATTGACTTTGTCAATTTCATCATGTTTGAAGGTCAAACCAATACTAATTTGCTTTTATAAATAGTTAAGGGCATTTTTATTATTTAGTTCAAAAGTTAGTGAAAATTCAAGAAAAATCCTCAAAACTACAATATATATATATATATATAACATAATTCCAAGCTCAAATTGTCATTTTATTCTAATATCTTTCTCATGTTAGCCTTATATATTAAAAAATAGGAACATAATTGTCAATTTAACAATTCTCCAAGGCTTAGTTTAAAATGATTATTAAAAAAATCACAATTAAGTAAATTTCAAATTTTTTATCTGAATGAGATATAACAAAAATTTTAGATTCCCCCTTAGATTTTCTAGTATAAAATCTAGAAATAAAGAGAAAACAATTGTTTTCTAAAAGTTGAGCTATTACAAAAAGCCTTGGCATACTTGCACTTTACTTCTTCTCTTCCAATCATACATGGAGATTTCAAAATTGTAAATATACTACTCGGTGATGATCTCACAACCAAGGTTTGTGATTTTGGAGCTTGAAAGCTTGTTATAATAGACTAAAAACAATTAACTTTAGTGTAAGGTGCATTAAGTTATCTTGATCCATAATACTTTCAATTAAGTTGAAAAATTAGAAAACACACTAGAAAGGGGGTTAAATAATATGTGTAATTTTAAAACTTTTTCACAACTTTTTGAAAAGATGTATATAAGAGATGAAAGAAGTTCGCAAATCTTTGAACATATAAAGGTGATAAAAGAGCAACAAGAAGAACATTTATTTTTATACTAGTTCGTTTTATGTCTTGAACTATGTTTAGTTCTCCCTCAACTTTAGAGAGATTTCACTAACCAAAACTTAGTTACAACAAGTATTGAATTCATCATTCTTGACTTAAAATACAAATATTCTTTAGGCTACTTTTGACTCACCTAACCCAAGTATTGTTGATTATCACTTTTGACTACACATCTTAATCACCTAATTGAGTATCCAAGTATTATATTTATGTGTATATATTATATTTTTACTATTATAACAAATAGGTAATTTGGTTTGATGGTTCTACTTGTCTCAAAATTTCATAAGGATCAGGGTTTTAATCCATCCATGTACATTTTTAAAACTATTTTTAATTTCTAAACTTGAATAAATTTGTGCCTATTGTCTAATTTAAAATGTCAACATACATGTAGGAGGAGAACAAAATGCATGTGACATAAGGAAGCGTGGAGCATAGAAAAGGAGGCAAGGAAGCCTTGAAAAGGAAAATAATAAGCACAAGAAAGCATGGAGAACTAGTTTATTAATGACTGATAAGTCACCAATTTTAATAAAAATCAACCGATTTAAACCAATTTGCACCGATTCAAAAGCTTAAATAATCTAATAATAAGCTCAAACCGATTAGGTGATCAATTTCTAGTCCAATCGATTGAACTGATTGGTTCAAGCCGAGTTTGATAACACTAGTTTTGGGATTGTTTTGGTAGAGCTACTCAACTGTCTGAAGTTCTAGGTTAGAATCCTAGTGGTGTGAATTTTATGTTTGTTCTACTTAAAACTAAATTATATATGATCTATAATATAAAAATCATCAATTATATGTTAAGTACATAATTTGGCATAATGGTGAAATATGCTAGTGTTTTGTTAGGGAAGCTAGGTTTGATTCTAAGTCATATGTTTTTCGTATTTTAATAAATTGTATTTATGGATAACAAGGTTCCATTGAAATGTGTATTAGACATTATGTTTATGTTATATCAAGCTTTAGAATGCATGTGTGTGATTGACTTAAGTTATACATACTTTTGCTATAAGTTTTGCGATGCGTGTGACTTACTAGACCCTTTAGAATGTCCAAAATTGAGTCCTCACAGTCCTCTCGATGAAATTGTACTGATTAAACCTAATTTTCACTAGTTCAAATACATCATCAATTAGTTAAAGACTTGTTTGATTCAATTATTAAATCGAACTAGTTGCAAAACCAATTCTTGATCAAACTAGCTCGAGCAATTAGCCTAAGTCAAGTTTTGAAACTATAGTCCCCCTACAATGAGGATGATGGAGATGGTAATTGTGATTGTAGCATAATTATTAGTACTGATAGTATTTAAACCTAGGTTTTGGAACCACTAGATGAGGGTCGATACACTGGTAACCATTTACTACAATGATGATGTAAATTGCACATTGTGATTTCCCTATCCATAAACGTGAATTAATTATATCATATTTTACAATGACGTACACCATGATAGACAAAAACAATAGTACAGTATGATTTTGAGATATTTTCATTACAATAGAAAAAAATACCAATAAAGCATAAAACTATAAATTGTGCATACTGTATACCTCCATCCCATCAATGACTTTCTTTTTTCTGTACTAGTGTTAAAAAAATTATTACTAAAATGGCATGCAAAAACATATATATTTACCTATAGAGGGTTGTTTTGACCATGTAAGCAATAGGAGGTGTCATTTGCTCCCAATTCTCATTTGACATTTATGGGAGGTGTCAACTCACTTTATCCCAATTTTTCAAATTGACCGAAACGACTAAAAACCTTATTAAAATGACTAAAAGTTGACTACATTTATATTTGTGCTTGAAATAAAGGAGACACCTTAGTTGGTGCCCCCTATCCTATAGAAAAAACAAAAAATAAAGGCAGCGCCAACTGAATTGGTACCTCTTGTTTTTCAAAATTGGGCGTAGGTAACTAAGTTGACACCTCCCACAAAAGATAAACAAGAATTGGAAATAGGAAATTCAAATGATGCATCATGCTGCCTATATGACTAAAACAACCTCAATAAATAAATATTTTTTTACACCATTTTAGTAATTAATTTTTTTTTCACTAGTATGAAAAATAAAGTCATCTTTAATCATAAAAAGAATTATATCATTCTTCTAATTAGCTATGTCATTTCTTTTCTAATAATATTCTACCCCTCTAATATTCATCAAAAATAAAAATGAAAAACAAAAATATCAATCCCTCTAATCATCTTACCCCCAAAATTATAGGCAAGTATTTGGTGATTTAGGTAGATTTTGTTTTAACTCCGTTGGAATTTTCCTTAATTTACTACATCTTCAATGTGTAAAAAATAAGCACAAAAGAACTACTACGACATTTTGATAAATGACTAATCATTTTTGGGCAAATGAAGCATACCAACTTCACGCACCTAGTATAATATTATCATTGTGCTAAGAACTTGAACTTAAGAGAATAGAAATCCATGGCTCAACGTTGATACTACATACAGAACATCAAGGCATCAAGCATAATCAGTCATCGCTTACAATGACCTGTCTGCACGACTATACGCACGTTTGGTAAAGATTGACTTTGGATAAATCTTTTATTTTTCAAAGCTCTCTCATGAATCTAAGAAAAATATGCAACTGTTACTCTAAAATTAAGTAAAATTAAAGAAGTTATTTTTACCCAGACTTAAGGAATTGATTTTCAGTTGCTTGTAAATTTCATTTTCTGCTGACCTGTGTATCATGACAATCAATACAAATTTTGTAGCCACCAGCTAACAAATTAATAAGATATTACGTACACGAATTTTGTAAGGCAAATTAAATTTAGCGCCTGTTCAAATGGCCAATATCTGAAAGTCGAGGAACTACAACAGGTACACCACGGGCTTTCTCAAGAGCAAAATTTATCCTCAATGGTCTACCTAACAGTGCCTGCAAAGAAAACATCACCTTGATAAGGAACTTCTACAGGCAATGATATAATATGGTATTCTTTATGTCTGACCTTTCCATCCATTGCATTCTTTGCACATTTGGCATCATCTTCATTTGAAAAAATAACAAATCCAAAGCCTCTAGACCTGCCACTGTCCTTATCATACACTATCCTCACTACAAGAAAAGGACATCAATAATTTTGAGCATATGATCAAGACATTAAAGAATCATGGATAATTATATTGTTTAATGAATTGATGTGAATCAATGAAAGGAACAATGCGGATGATGGGGAAAATGTAAGTGGTCCTCACCGTGTTCCCAAAAATAAAGGCAGCTAAAACTCTCATGTCAAACCAGATCATAAGTTATGGTTTCCACCAAGGTTTTTAAATCGCAGTCATAAGTGTGGTTCGTCACAATCCTTATACATTGTGGACAAATACTACAGATGGGTTGCGATTGTGGTCGTGATGCAGTTGTGGATACCTCGAAAGCCTCGACATAGCAACCGCAATTGTGATTGAGAATCTTTTTTAAAAACCTTGGTTTCCATGGTTGAATTGCCAAATGTGCATGATTCAAACAATACTGAATTGGACTTTTTGTTTTTTTCATCTACTAAGAGCCCAAGGAACAATGAAGAGCTCAAGCTGACAGTAAACAGAAGGACAGAAGTTTTGAAATTTGTAAGTGGATTTTCTTGAAATTACACCCTCATAAATAGCATTCAGTAGCATACAAATCAATACCAAACTGTCTGCAAGGTATTATGGCCCATTTCAGGTGTTGCACCATGTAGGAACAGTTGCCTACAAATTACAGCTTCCCCCAACTCCAAGATCCATCGGATGTTATTCCATGTGTCTATTGTTGAAGTCAGCTGTGGGAAATTAGAGAGTTGAGGAGGAGCTTCCTCAAGGCATGGAAGAGTAGAATTCATAGGTGCTGAAACCAACTGCTGCTTTAAAGCAACCAAAGTTGTAAACAAAGGTGCTGACAAGATTAGTCAATGGCTGGTCCAATGGAAGGACAGGCCACTGAAAATATTACATGGAAAGATGAGTTTGTTATTCATAACCAATTTTCAAGTTTCAGCCTAAAGGACAAGGCAGCTGTTGAAGGGGAACCAGAAAAATGAGCAATGTTCTGGCAGTGAGAGAAAGAGTGAAGGAATGGGAGGTTGATACTGCATTGTGAATTCGGTTATCAAGTATGCTGAGAGTGTGGAAGCTGGGGGTAACTTGGAAAATCATTTTGTTAGTTATGGGTAGAGAGCAGTAGCTCTCAATAGGAGTCGAGCTCAGTGGCAGTTGGAATACCTTGTACCACTGTTGCTTTCATATTACAGAAATAATAGAGGTTTGCTATTTTTTTATTACTCCGTCATTTGTTTCACCTTTCTGTGTTGTGTGGATTCTGGTTTTAATAAAAAAAAATCATTATAGCAGCAATTAAAATTTCACAGAGCTGAATTCAAACTACAAGATTGAGACATGTTTTGCTCCAATTCTGGGTCCAAAAGTCACAACCTCCTGACTCTTAGGCCCGTCATCTTATCGTGCCTGATGCTCAAATACATTCAAGCAAGATATTCAACAACACTCAACATAGAATAAGAGATGTGTGTTTCTTTTCTCTAAATAAAATATTTATCACAAGTATATTACTCGCTCTGAAACCCTGATCTACAGATATTGGTAAGTTAAACCCATTGTTGATTGATGAGATAGCAGAACAACACATTGGAAATATGAGAACACATCCTTCAGATCAAACACTATCAAACTAATCTCTATTAAACGGTGGTTAGCTGTCTCACTTCCAAATTCCATCACATGTTTTAATTTCCATAATTCGTTCAAACTATAATAAGTTTCTAGTTTACTGATTTAGTCATTATAGGAAGAATTTCCACTTAATTTTTAGATAAAATCAAATTTCTACAAACTACATTCATATAAAGTGTTGGCTCCGCCCTCTTGCATGTTTCAAATACTTCCATCAAAGCAAAGCGACAGGGCAGTACATCAAATTTGAGAGACAAGAAAATGAAAAACCAAATACAAAGGAAAGAACAAACAAGAAAAAACTGAATAAAGCCAACAAAAATTAAGAGATGAAAAGTAGGAGTAATTGCAAATATAAAGAGAATCAAGGTTTCAAAGTGTGGTTTGCAATTTATCTGCTTTTTCCTGCAATTTCAGAAACCACAAGGCAAGACAACCAGAATTTAAAACCTTTATGGTGTGTTTGGAAGTGGGAAAGAAAGTGAAGAAAACAAGAAAAGTTAATATAATAATATATAAGTCCTATGAGCATCAAGCAGAGGTAGAAACAGCATTGTATCTCAGTCCCAATTAAACATGATAAAATTTGATGTTACAAAAATTACACTTGTAGACAACCATTAGTCCCAATTATTATAACAACACTTCAGGAATGATTGGATTGATAATGGAAGATTAAATGGAAAGGAATTGAGTGGATGGTGAAGTTGTTCTACGATGGATCATGATTCATTCTATTCCATTGTTTAGTCTCTTAAAAGATAATATATATAAAATAAGAATAATATGGGGATTAATAAGTTATAATCCATTCCGTAATGTACTTTTCCCAAACAATAGAAAAAAAGTATCAAACAGTCTAGTTCAGTTGATTGTTGTTGTTGTAAGATGCAAGTTGTTGCTGTAAACTCCTAATACTTTGAATGTCTACGGATAAACAAAATAATGGAATGAAACTTTTGTTCCATTCCATCATAAAATATTCATACAATGGAACGTCTTTTTAATTTTATTTCATACCAATCCGTCCCTTTCTATTATCTACTACTAGTCCAAACATAGTCTTGAGTGAGACATATCGTCAAACACATAAAAGCATGGGAAAAAGACAAAAACCCAGAAAAATATTAAGGCGTATATTACCTTCAGTAACGTCTCCAAAGGAAGAGAAAGCATTTTTGAGGGACTTCTCGTCCACTGACCATGACAACCCTGAAAAAACCTCAAAGTCAATAAACACTGAAGAACGATCAAAACAAAAAAAGCAAAATGGATGAGAGAGAGAGAGACCTCCCACAAAGAGCTTGTTGGAGGAAGGATGAGAGGGTGGAGAACAGTAGAATCTGCATTGAAATTGAAGAGGTTGAAGATGGAACCTCGTGGAAATGGATGTGGCAACAAACGCCAGAGACTTCTTGTTCATATTTCCAAATCTACAGACATAGAAGGACTGTATGCTGTCAACAACGACTCTTTTTTAACTTATATCTCTCACCCGTGTGATGTTTGATTGAAAAGTAAAAGGATAAAATATCATTTTTGTTCTTTTATATTTTAAAATTAAATTTTAAATTCGTGTAATATACAAGTTGATTTAAAATATATATTTTTTATATTTATAAAAAAATTAGTTTTTAAAATATTTAACAATATATTAAATATAATTGCATTATAATTAAAAATTATTAATTAAATTTTTATTTAAAGAGATATTAAATATACAAATTAATTTTTTATAATTTTGTAAAAATAATTAGTTATATTTGTAGAAATAGAAATATCTATTTTAATTAATTATATTTATTACATCAAAATATTAAATATACACACAAAATGGGCATACATAAATTCGTCCTAATATTTTTAGGGTTAATTTGTGTATACATATATTTTGAAAAGAATATATTATTTTTAAGGGAAAAAGAATTATTTAAATTTTTAATTAAAACACAAAATATAAAGAAAATTAAAATTTTGAAATGTATTATAAAAAGATAAATATTTCAAATGTTGGTACAAATAATAAAGAAAAAATGACAAATTTTGAACTTATTTAAAAATAATTTCAAATTTATTATTTGAACATCTTTAATTAAATTGAAAAAATAAAGAAAATGAAAATTTTGAAATTTATTATAAAAAATATTGCAAATGTATTCTTATAAATATACTAATAAAGATAAATGACAAATGGTAAACTTAAAAATAATTTCAATTGTATTAAAAATTATCATTATTTGAAAGTTATTTAAATAATATAAAAAAAGTTAGCAGTATGTGGGATTTGAATATAGATATTAAGGGAAAAAGTTTATTTCATATTAATATCTGGATTTAGATAAGATATTAAGATTTTCGTGTGTGATTGGAAAATGTTAATTTCATTAAAAATTAATTCATAAAGAAACAACAATATATGTTATATTGTTAATGAGAGTAAATTAAGTGGTGATTAAGGAATAAGATCATAACAAATCATTCAAATATATTGAGCTAATTAATTTGATATTTAATTTTTGAAAATTCATTTTCTAAAGTAATTTAAAATAACATATGTCATGTTTTTACTAAGAGTAAATTGATGGATTTGAAAGTGAAAATCAGATTTGACACTTATGACATTGTAATAAATTAAAAAATATTACTTAGTATTTATACCTAAATTGTAAGTGATATTGGAAAGAGAAATCAAAAGTTCATAAGATAAAAAAGGTAAATGAAGGAAAGAATAACATATAATAATAGACGATGAAGAAGAAACAAGATAACTAAATAACGAAGAAGAAAAAACAGATAAAAGCATATATAATATTTAATTGTTACAAATTTAAGTATTTTTAACTTTGTAAGTTTACCTTTATATAACTACTTCAAATTTATCTTAAGTTAAGAAAACATCATGTAAAACTTGAAGAAACTAAGGGAATACTTTATGTTGTAAGTTGTTTAGTGAAAAAGGACTGGATATAGTTCCGTTTATAAAATGTAGTACAAACTCTTGTGTATTTTATCTTTCTCTGTCCTTTATCCTTCACACTTGTAGATGATCCTTAAAAGCATTTCTATTAATTAATTTTTTGTATAACAACAAAGTACTTTTAAACATTAAAAACCTTTTTATTGTAATTTTTTTTTTTAAAATACAAATAATTCAACTCCTTTTCTTATGTATTATTTTTGTGTTTTATACTACACTTGGTCAACTAAAAATAAAAATAATCTTTGAAGAAAACATGTTAGTCCAAAGAATTTTGCTCTACATAATAATAATTCACTTCAGCTTGATTTAATATTGGATACAACTTGTTATAACGGTATGCTGTAGCTTTTACTCAATTGCAAAGCTTTTATTAAGAACTATTATAAAGGTTTTTTTTTATCAATTACAAGAATTCAAATAATAAAATGGATTATAAAGCTTTTAATGAAATTACAAAAATTCAAATAAAAAGCTTCAAATGGTCATAACATCTTCATTTCTTTCGTTTCATATAATGAAATATTCATTTTAAAATTGAATATAAAACTATAAAAGCAACCATTAATATTAGCTAATTTCATTCTAACAATTTTTTACATCATGCCTAACAATGTGTTACTTAACAAAGATTTACATTCTTTTTGTATTTTGTTTATTTTGGATGACCTTGTATTGTATTGTTCTTTCTTTTAGTAGTAGGTAGGTATAAGATAACAAAACTAATTTGACTGAATTTTATGCGCACACTCCGCAAAAGCATTTTAGTATGAGTCTAATTTAGGCAGTCTCCATAGTAATCGGAAACTAAATGTCAACTTTAAAATTGAGACTAGCCTCATTTCTAAATTTATAGAAGACCAACTTGATGTTCAATTATCCCTTGAGAGAATCAATTCAGGTATTGCTAAATGGTGTTAGAAAATAAAAGAATATCACAACACTTGGCTGGTTGTTCTGTGAATTTTAATCTTCAATGACCTTGAAGTTCTTATCTGCCACGGGACATATGTCATAAAAGAAAGATTACATCACGCTCAATATTTTTCCTAAATTAACATACGGAATTAATTACACCCACAAACAAATTGGTAATAAATTGATAAAAGACACTGAATCAACATTTTAAAAGACGGAACGCAATAATGATATTTCGTATGACCATATTTTCTCCAAGATAAATTACAGTGACTCAATGTCCGTTTTGCTGCAAGCATGCAACAAGAGCAAAGAATTTTGCACATCTATGAACTTGATTAACAACGATACCACATTTCGTCTTTCCTTAGCCCTAACTGATGTGAATTTCTTGATCTAGCAAAACCTAAAACAAATGCAACCTGCATTTATTAAAAGATCGTACACTCCAATTTAAAAGCAGGAAATTGACACAAGCGTTAAATGATTAGGATTAAAATGTTGAAAATGCAGAGCAAATAGAAAAGAATTCCTTAGAAAAAGAAATTCTGTCTGAAAGTTCCGCAAAGGGCATCATTTTAAACATCCTGGTTTCAAAGACTTTAGGCTGCTTCTAGTGGTACTACGCAAGGTTGAGCATTGAAAGTAGTTTTAAGAACTAAAACAGTGTTACAACAGGAAAAATATGAAACTTACCTTCAATCAGAGCCCAACTATAAGGGCAACCAAAAATCTCTAAGATGGTAACAAACCAAACAGTAGCAATAACATTGGCATGTGACTCGCTAGAATTACCATTCATGCATTTCGAAGTGGTATACTCTATGTCAACTGCAGAACTATTTGATTGCTAAAGATGCTGAGGCAGCTGCTGCCTCTGCTATCAAGGAAATAGGTTGACGTGCCTGGAGGCAGGCACCTATATCAAACGGATGCAACTCAGAACCGTCAAAAATAAGATTTACTCCAGGAAGGATTGCTTCTTTACTATCACTTTCCTCTGTTTCAGTTTTTATTGTGTTGGCTGGAGTAGCTTCTTCAATGGGCCTTGTAGCAGCTTCGTATACAGGAGTTAAGGCATACGATCTGCATGCACCATCCAAAAGTACATAAAATATAGAATCTGAGAATTTGAATGATCAGAAAACCAAAATTTGAATGAACAGATGCAAGGAGTTATACCAGGTTTCTTAATATTTCAATGTCTGGAATTTGTATAAAATACCCCAACCAATATCCACACACATAATAACACACAAATAAAACGAAACAAGAAAAAAACCAGGGGATACCAATGCAGCATAACACCACAAAACAGTTATAAATGCTGGCATGTATATTGGTTAGCATGGCAGCGTTTTTAGGCTGCAGAATAAGCTGGAGCAGTCTTAAAGAACCCAGAACACTGGAAACATCTCTAATTATGATGAGTCAGAGAAATTAACAAAAGAGAAATATATGGAGTATTTAGTAATGTGCACCCAGTGATAACAATGAACACCAAAATCATAGGACCCACACATTGAAACACACTTGAAATGGCCAAGACAAGTACCAAAAGCAGTAGGGATGTCTCATGCAAGATATTTTGCAAGAGTTTGTGAAAAGTGATGCAAGTGATGCATGGTAGTGCATGAAGAGGACAACATCAAAACTGAGTTTGGTGTCAAGAGAAGGCAGTTCTGATCCAGGGGATTACCAGACCAGATGTGAAATTTTTTTGTCCCCAAAAAGTTTATTTATAGTGAAAACCCATCAAGGTCATATAAAGGCAGACTTGTGAGCCACGGAAAGACCATATGACACTGATAAGGTTCAATTAATACAAATATCATTATGATGATGGAAGCCCAACAGTCAATACAAAGACACTTCGTAAAAAATTGAAAGTTTTATTAAGCTTTATTAATCATTTCTAGGGCTTTTGTCAAGACCAAAATGATGAAACAAGCTTTGCAAAGATTAATTATGAAAGTTAAGAAATGTTTAGAACAAAGTGTATTAGAGGTTATACAAGCTGTATAAAAATGAAACATTTTTTCTACAAGTTGATGAAGTTTGAAGATACTAGAAGATATTTAACATTTATTATTAAGATATGTTTTTTTATCTTATCTTAGAATTTTTTCCTTTATTTGGATTATAAGCTTATTTTATTTTATCTTTAGTTTACATGAGATTAACATTTTATCTTATCTTAATTCAGGTAAGATTAAGATTTATTTAAGATTTGTTCTGTGTTATTTTAACTTTAGTTTAGATAAGATTAGGATTTACTTAGGTTTCATTTTCTATTATTTATTTTTCTAATTTCTTATAAATAGGAACCTATGTAAAACAAAACAAATAACAATATTAAAGGAATTAAGTGTTTTCTCTATTTTGACAACTTTTCTTTTGTTCTTAGGTCAATGATGGTTCTACAAGAAGGTCATGGTTAAGGTCAAGTTCTTCTTTCTATCCTTTAATCACTTTTCAAGACAATCCTAAATCGATTCATATCATTTGGCATCAGAACGTTGACTCTTGAATTCAGGTTTTATCTATCCTTTCTTTATTTGTCTTATTTCATTCTTGTTGTTTCTACTATTATTTTGTTTCTTTTATTGTCTCAATCACTATGTTTTATTTGTTCTATTCAGTCTTCTTTTGTTTTATACTCTTTTGTTATTTTTCTTTGTGCTTATTCTTTTCTACCCTATTATCAAAGCAAAAAGACATCAAAATTTGTGCAAAAAAGGTGAAATTTGTGAGAAAAAAGAATCCAGATTGAAAGAAAAAAAAAAGTTGCAAAAAAAAGTTATTGAATGGTAATTATCTATTGTTTCAAATTACTTGCTACATAATCAAAAGAAGATTTCAAAAGACAGTGTCAATTCATCTTATATTTTATTACTCACAAAGTGTTAATTCTAGCTTTATTTCTTTGTTGGTTTTATATACATTTGATTTTGTCTCATTAAAAAAAATCTCGAGCTTTTCTTCGTTTTATTCCTATTCTTGTTCTCCAAAATTATCATATCACCATTCTTTATTGTTGTGTAGAATCATTTTTAAATCTTCTTACTTAAGAACTCATAAGATGAAGTTGAGTAGTAAAAGGCGAAAGTGGTGACATTATCAAAGGGAAAAAGCCAAAATTGAGTTAAACATGAGTGTTTAAAAGTATTTTAGTGTAAACATGTGAGATAATGATTGTGTGAGGATTTCATTTTATTTTTCTTGATATAATTTTTGCAATATTTCAACCATGAGTAAAGGAAAAGAAAAAAGGGAGCTTGGTCTCAAGTTGTTTATGATAGAATTTCAAGAACAATTCAAGTCTTTCAATACAAGATTGGATAATCTTCAATCCTAGCTAAATCTAGAAGTCTAAGATGACACTTTTGAAGAGGAAGAAAAGCAAAATTTTAATGGTAGCATTAAAAGAAGAAAAGATGAATTAAGAAGAGAAGATGATCATTTGGAAAATATTAAGGTGACAATTTCATCATTCCAAGGTAAGAATTATCCAGAATTGTATTTAGAATAAGAGAGAAAAATTGAACATGTCTTTGAATATCATTACCTTTTGGAGAAGAAAAAGATTAAACTAATAGTTTCTAAATTCATTGATTATGCTAGTATTTAGTAGAATCAATTTGTAAGTAGTAGGCATAGATGTGAAGAAATGCCTATTTGTACATGGGAATAAATGAAGGTTGTCATGAAATGAAGATTACGATGAGAAAGAGATTTGCACCAAATCAAAGAGGTTTGAATAGAAAATTACCATAGAAACAAAATTACACTTTCTCCATTGTCTCCCAAGAAAGTTTTTGAAGACCAAATAAAGATGAGAAAAGAGTGTGAGAAAGAAAAAGATAGCAAAAGAATAAAAGAAGAGTGAAGAAAAATGTGAGAAATCAAAAGGAGAGAAAAATAGAAGAATAAAAAGAATTGAGAAAAAAAGAGTTGAAGAATAAAAGAAAATAAGAATTGAGAGAAAAATAGTTGAAAGAAATCAAGATGAAAGAGAAAAAATTGAAAGAAAAGGAATTAAAAGAAAAATAGATAAAAGAGAAAGAATTGAGAGAAAAAGAAAAATACAATTGTTTCTATATTAAACAATGATTTTTTTTTTTCAAGAAAATTGAAGTGACTCCAAAGTAGGAATGTAGGGTCTTATGTTCTAATCCTTTATTTATAATTGGTGACTCTTTTTTGAAAGAAATTGAAAAAGTGATTTCAAAGAAAGAATGCAAAGAGTCATGTTCTTCTAACCCTTTGTTTGTAAGTGATGATTATCTTTTTAAGGCTCTTAGAAGAAGAGCTTTCAAAGGAGGAACACAAAGCATAAAATGAAAATGAACTTGAGTTTTCAAATATGCATATGTCGAAAGTATTACAACATTAGAGAAGATTTTGAATCCAAGATTGGATGTTGTTCCTTGTATAAAATGTTAGTTAGAGAAGCTCATAAATTGATGAGACATTATGAAATTAAAAATACTTTAAAATTTCTACATGAGAATTTTTATTGGTCTAACATGAAACATGATGTTTGATTAATTTGCAATAAGTGCATTACATGTAAGCAAGCAAAGTTTAAAATCAAGTCCCAAGATTCCTATACTCATTTTCTTGTGCCTAATCAACCTTGGACAAATGTTTTACTAGATTTTGTATTAACATTGCCTAAATCTCAAAGAAAAGACAATATCTTTGATGAAGTTTGAAGATAGTAGAATATATTTAGCATTAATTATTAAGATATGTTTTTTTTATCTTATCTTAGAATTTGTTTTCTTTATTTATAAATCATAATCATATTTTATTTTATCTTATCTTTAGTTCAAGTAAAATTAAAATTTATTTAAAATTTGTTGTGTTATCTTATCTTTAGTTTAGATAAAATTAAGATTTGTGTTCTGTTATTTATTTTTTTAATTCCTTATAAATAAGAACCTCCATATAAAGGAGAATAAGTTATATTTACTTGTAGGTTATAGTTAGGATCACATTTTTTTAATAGCTTTGGTTCTACTGACAAGACGATCCTAAATCAATTCATATCAGACACCATTATCCTAACTCTTTAATTCATAAAATCCATCCCCAAGCGATAGAACAATTATTGTTGCCAATGGTGCTTTAGCTAATGTTGCAAGTTTTGGAGATGTGCAAATCTCCCCTACTCTTATCCTTAAAAATGTTCTTCATGTGCCAAAATTATCAACCAGCCTTATTTCCATTCAAAAACTAACCTATGACTCAATTGTTTTGCCATCCTCCCTCCCCCGTCTTATTGTGTTTTCCAAGAACGAGGCTTGGGGAAGAGGATTGGACTTGATAAGGAAAGGAATGGGCTCTAATATTTGGCCCCATCTCAAGAACCCCAAAAAAAATCAAATTATAGGTTGTATCACTTCAATTTAGGGCATCCATCATTTAATGTTTGGCTAAAATATTAATTTAGTCTACTATGTTTTCGTTCATTTTGATCTTTTAAATTTTAAAATTCTCGTTTTGATTTTTTATGTTATAAATGAATCCAAAATGCTCCTTTTATTCATTAATAATGTAACATTATTTTTATTATTATTTTATTATATTTTCTAGTAGTTCATTTTTTAGCAACTCAACCATAAAAAATTACTTGTTTGAAGCATTCAATAAGTACAATACAATTTTTGGTAGTTAAAAATTTCTAGAAATTGTATGTTTAATAGCCAAAAATTGTTTAGTAACCTATTAAATGCTTTAGACAAGTAATTTCTTGCAAATTTGAGCCACTTAAAACTTCTAGAAAACGTAACAAAATGATAATAAAAATAATGTCACATCATCATTAATGAAGGATTTTGGATCCATTTGAATACATAAAGGATCAAAATATATATTTTAAAACATAAATGACCAAAATAAGAAAATGCTAAAACATTATGGACCAAAATAATATTTTAATCATAATGTGTTGAAGATTATTTTTCCTCATCTATTATATTTTGAAGATTTCCTCATTTATTTGAAGGGAGGAGTATTTCTAAAATGACAACTAAAAACACATAAGACAAATTGTAAAGGAATGTGAGGAAGTGGTTAGGTTTGACCAATGACACAAACTTCAATTTGAGAGCTATATGTGGAAGTAATAGAAGACAAAGTCTGAAAACAATTGAGTAAAAACGATCGATTACTAGTCATATGATTAGACGCACCTAAGTCAAGTATTCCCATGATCAAGTGTAGATAAGTTTTATTCTTATGGGAATGTGGAAAGTTATTTTGTAACACACTTATAACTTCTATTTTAATTGTTATTTTTTATTTTAATTATTTTAAATTTAAAATATTCCCAAAAATGATAAAATCTAACCAAACATATTTTTAAATATTTTTCGAAATAATATTCTCAGTAATAATATTCTCAAGAATATTATATTATACAATTAAACAAACGCTTCCTAGTATGGATTTGGGAGACAAAGACTACAAAATTACTAGACTAAGCCACAACAATAACATGCAAGGTAGGTTGTTGTGCGCTTGGAATTGAAGGAAATTAAGATACTTAGTGGCAAAAATCATGGTAACATCATACAAATTGTGAATCAGAAGGCCTATTTTGTGAGTCATGAATTGAATCATATCGTGAATCGTAAGATGCATGATTAATAATAAAACATAATTCTAAGAGCAATTTAACATAAAGAAACATATAAAAATCAATATATATACCAACATTATGAAGTCAGACAGCTAACAAAATAATATTTATTTTAATTTCCAAAATATCTTGTTTAGAAAATAAAACTTGAATATAATGAATCTAGATTTTACTTTTTTTTTCACTACATTTGGATTAAGAGATTAGAAAGTCTTGCA
Source organism: Pachyrhizus erosus (assembly GCA_026544285.1). Lineage (NCBI taxonomy): Eukaryota > Viridiplantae > Streptophyta > Magnoliopsida > Fabales > Fabaceae > Pachyrhizus > Pachyrhizus erosus. The sequence continues at coordinate 20,207 of JAMLFT010000284.1, forward strand.
TAAATAAAAGGGGTAGAATAAGACACCCCAAAGTCAAAAGTCCATACACGATGGTTTCTCTTGAAACTTGTTAAATGTTGTTAATGCTTTATGTATTTTTGTCTTATTTACTCAACTTTTGTACAGATTGATGACTTACTTTTCTAGCCTACTTCTCTATCTCTTCTCTATATTGACAACGTGTCCGGTTGCAGTCTGTGTCATTGCTCCCTATTGTAATCTCATTTTTGCTACTATTGTAATCCTATTTTGAATATATATATAAGCATTAAGTTGAGTGTTTTTTACTCAAGCTAATATAGAAAATAGTTATTTAACTTGATATCAAAGCAGCTATAATTCTACTTTGAAGTTCATCACCGACGACTGTTGTCCACCGACAACCATTTTTAAAGTTGAATCTAGGGGTAGAATCGCCTCGTCAAACGTGACCTACCCCAACCAACACCTGGTTGAATCGCTATTTGATGTGTTTGCACAGGCCACCTTCCCTTCGCCCAGTCAGGCATGTGTACTCCATACTTCAGACAAACAGCGTCAGAACGTCTCCCTAATACCATTGCCATACTCATCCAAGCTTCCTCAACCTGTTCAGGACTTTATACATTTTGTAGCATCCTACTTTTTATATAATAGAATTATATTTAGAAAAATAGCAATTTACCTTCATTATTGAAATATTTTAGTTTAGAATATTTAACTTTGAGAAATATTAATCAAGAGATGAAATTGAGAGACCAAATTATAAATTAAGATGAAAGATTATTAAGTAAAATAGTTTAGATAAACTGAAAAAAAAAATATAAATGTAAATATAAATAAATAAGAATATTTTGATTTTTAGATAAGAAATATAATTAGAAATTTTTAAATGAAATAGAAATAAAAGAAGAAAGGAATAGAGATAAGGAAGTAAAAATCTAAAATTAGAAATCAGAAATATAATTTTAAAAAACATGAACTACCGTTGAAAGTTGCTTTGTCATCTCCTTCCTCCTTGAGACCACCCTGTCGCACCTGCAACTTGCCTACTTAGCAACTCTACCACCCTATTCCTGCACCAGAAGACTCGCCCATAACCTAGCAAATAAAAATATTCACTGCAAGGGCGGCAAGGGCACTATAAATTGAAGACGAAAGAGATGTAGGACAGAAAAATCAAGCACCCAGTTCTCCTCGAATGCAAGTTTTCCTTCGTTTATCTCCACCCAGATAGATTCAAAATAACCCTAGTTTCATTTATGCTCAAGAAATTAGAAGAAAAGATCAAGAAATCATATATTTGATTAGTTGTCGGAGTCTCGTCGGAGTTCTCAGAAACCTCGTCGAAAAAACGTTTTTAAGGTAGGAGTCGTTTGTTCTTTGGTTTTTCTTTACGGTTTCATTCCTAAAATTATCAAGTTCATTTCCAAACTCTTAATTAAATAGAAACATCATGAAACATGTGAATTCAAATTTTCGATTTTCCTTGACTGCCATAGTTATCAGACTTGTCTTCCCTCTGGTTCTGGTTGAATTTTGATGTTTGTGTTCTTTCTGGATTAGAATTGAAGAAAACTAGACATGTTAAAATAAAAATTTATTAGAATTAAGTTAAATCCAAAGTTGAAGATGAGTTCAAAAATTCGTTTTGTTAAAATTCCCATTTTGTTAATTGAATAGCTTCTAAGAGAGGATAAATGATTAGGAAGAATGGGAGAGGGGAAGAAAAGAAAAAAAAAACTAAGTGAGAAAGAGGGTCAGATAGAGAGAGAGGGAAAAGGAGTTGTATATTATTTCACAGACAGTTGTATATTTTTTTCAAAAATAGTTGTATACTTTTTTTAAGGAAGTTGTATACTTTTTGAAAGACAGTTGTATACTTTTTATAAGGAAGTTGTATATTTTTCAAAGACAGTTATATACTTCTAAACAAATTGTATACTTTTTCAAAGACAGTTGTATACTTTTTCTAAGGAAGTTGTATTCTTTTTCAAAGACAGTTGTATATTTTTTCTAAGGAAATTGTATACTTTTTCAAAGACAGATATATACTTTTTCAAGAAAATTGCACATTTTCTTCCTTAACAATTTAACTAAGTAACATTTAAGAGCAAATTATAAGTTGAAATCTTTTCCAAAATAGTACATAAAATTTAATTTTTGATTTATTAAATTGAAACTAGAAGAGTGAATAGAGAAATAAAAAAGTTATGAAGGAAAAAGATGAGAAAAAGAAAAGTAAAGATAATAATTTTCAAAAAAGACGATTTTACCCTTGCATTATTCTTTTTGATTAATCTTCTTTAATAAAATTTTAACTGTAATAAGTTAAATAGGATAGAATAAGATATAATTATGAAAAAATATGAGATGAGAAAATAAAAGGAATAAATAACAGTAAGAAATTACTAAAAAGACCATTATACTCTTTTCTAATTATCTTGAATTATGATTTTGATATATTGTTTATACTTTTGTTTAGTTTTGAATTTGATATTCCTATAATATATGTTGATGATTTATCTTCTATACTAAAAATAGAGAAATTGTATGTCGTTATAATTGTCTCAAAATTGACAGTCAAATGTTACAAACAACCTTAGGGTAAAGGATGAATTGGGAAATTACCCAAACAAAAATTGATTGAAATTTGTATAGGTTATATGAAAGTGAGAATGAAATGGAGCTATTGCAAGACTATGTTGGTGAAATGAAAATCAATATCGATAACTAGAGAATAGGAGAGTAGAATGAATCGAAACCCTAACAAGTGAGAAATAAGAATGGAGATTGCATGAGTTGACCACAAAATGTACTTGAGATATATATGCAAGCTTTGGTGAGTCCTTGGAGGTAGATAAGGTGCCAAGTTGTGAGTCGCTCGGAGTGAAGAGGGTGTCACGTAACTAACTTGGCATCCCCAACATAGCGGAGTATTACCAAGATTCGGTTGAGAGAATCTTGGACCCAATACCAGGCAGAGTATGTACTCCCAATCGTCAACCCAAAATGCAAGTCCTCCCGGAGCTAGTAGTATTGGAGACTACGAAAAGCCCTAAACGCATAGAATCTCAAATTAGGCACGTTACGGTGATATGAGAGTCTACAGTAGCTAGAGGTGATGTATATTTGTATGTGTTTGCTTAAGGATAGATGACTCACTCCTACAACTCTCACATTTCAGATACAGATGGCGAATGAGTTTTAACCCTATTCTACTTTATGATAATACTCTTGGAGGGTCAATGGACGCATGACATGACCAGTGAAGTGGAGACGATACATTCATGGGCTACGTCAGATTTGCTTTTAGACCTCCAAACATCATAGTCTCATGGCAATTTCATCACATAGATATCCCAATAGTCCTATCCCAGACCTCACCACCTAGATACATGGAAGTTCCTCTAGATTTTCCTGCAGTTCAACGACGTGCTCAAACCCCTCCACACCAAGACTCATTTATGGGTTCAGTTCCAACAAATAGTCAAGGTAGAGGAGAGGAATCCTCAGAAGAAGAAGATCCTTGCATGGTTTTCTTGATAAGACGACCATGGATTTAAATTAGGACAATCCACACCTCAATTTTTTGACAAAGAGTATTAAGAACACTTGAGGTTGAAATCCAACAACCAAGCTTCATCCTTAATGCCAACTACCTCACGTGTATTTCTCAATCTGTGGAAGGTCAAAGTCCTTGAATAGCTGATTCAGGTGCTTCTAATTATGTTTTTGGTGATAACTTCTTATTCTCATCTATTTCTCCACCTAAGTTTCGTCACTTGGTTACCTTAGCCAATGGCTCCAAAATTTCATCTCAAGGAGTTGATTAAGTCTCTATTTCTTCTTTAAATTTAAATTAAGTTTTATATATTCCTAATTGTCCCTATAACCTGATATCTTTAAGTCAATTGGCTCGTTCCTTAAATTGCTCAATCACCTTTAATATTGATTCCTTTATCATACAGGAACATGGTACGAGACATCTGATTGGTGTAGGACATGAATCGCAAGGCTTGTACTATCTAGAAACTAGCCCTGTTGCGTCTTTTGCTACCTCATCTCCTAAACTTTTGCATAATCGTTTTGGTCATTCTAGTTTGACAAAGTTAAAGATAATGGCCCCTAGTCTCAAACAACTTCAGATCTAAGATTGTGAATCATGTCAATTAGGCAAACATATTAGATCTTTTCTTGAACACATTGAAACGAAATGTAACTCATTTTTCTACTATTCACTTAGATATTTGGGGACTAAGTTGTGTTACATCTTTTGGTTTTAGATCTTCCGTAACATTTATAAATTAATGTTCTCAATGTACTAGGATATTTTTAATGGAAGACAAAGTTGAACTTTTGCCTATTTTCATGTCTTCAATGAAATTAAGACCCAATTTGGAAAAACAATCAAAATTCTCACAAAAGTGATTAGGCTAAAGAATACTTTTCAAGTGAATTTTCTTCATTTTTGTTCTCACAAGGTGTTATACATCAATCCAAATGTCCTCACACATCACAACAAACTGGATTAGCTAAAAGGAAGAATCAAAATTTAGTGAAAACTGCACACACCTTGATGTTTAGTGAAAATGTTCAAACACATCATTGGGGTGATGCAATTCTCATTGCTTGTTTTTCAATAAATAGAATGTCATCATCTTGAAAATAAAATTTCCTATTCCATCATTTTTTCCAATGAACCTTTATATCATGTCTTCTAAGGTCTTTGGTTGTACATGTTTTGTTCATGATGTTTCTCCGAGTCTTGATAAGTTATCTCCAAGACCTATCAAATGCATGTTTCTTCGATATTCACGTTTACAAAAGGGATACAAATGCTACTCTCCAATACTAAGAGATATTATATATCTGTAGATGTCACCTTGAGGAAACTCCATTCTTTCCCTCCTCCATGCAAGACCTTAATTCTATACAACAAATATTCCCTATTTCATCCACAAGTCCCACAATTTCTCTCACTTGTGAAACTCTTCATCATGAAGACATTCAGCCACACTCTTCAACAAATAGTCTATTTGAGTCACATTCATGTTCTCTCATTGTATATCAACATAGGACACAGCTAGCTTGTCCCACAGTGCATGATGATCCTCTTGATTCATGTCCTTCTTCGTCAAACATCCCTACCACGGATCCTCCTTCATCATCACCCTTGATGAAAATTCAAGTTGACTCATTGCTCTTAAAAAAGGCATTCGCTCCACTTGAAACCCTCGCCCTTTTTATAATTTTGAGTTGTCACCGTTTACTTCCTTCAGATTTCTCTTTTCTTTCATCTTTGTCTTCCTTCACCATTCCTAAAAATGTTGATGAAGCACTTAGTCATCCTGGATGGTGACAAACCATGATTACTGAAATGCAAGCTCTTGAACATATAGTACATGGAACCTAGTTTCTCTCCCACCTCAAAAGAAAACAATTGGTTGTCGATGAGTCTATGTTGTCAAAGTTGGTCCCAACGGTGAAGTTGACCGTCTTAAAGATCGTTTGGTAGCCAACACTCAAATTTATGGTCTTGACTATGGATACACCTTCTCTCCTATGGCTAAGATCACTATTGTTTGCCTATTTCTTGACATGGTTGTCATTCCCCGTTGGCTTCTCCATCAGCTTGACATTAAAAAATGCCTTTCTTCACAATGAGCTGGAATAAGTTTATACAGAGCAACCTCTTAACTTTGTTGCTTAAGGTGAGTCTAATCTAGTATGCAAACTTCATTGCTCTCTTTATGGACTTAAACAATCTCCAAGAGCCTAGTTTGAAAATTTTAGTCATGTTGTGCAGAGTTTTGGGATGAAGCATAGTCTGATATTTCTTGTGTTGTTGGAATAATTGGTCAATTCATCCAGGCTCCCAATGTCGATTATTGGAATATTGTCATTCGTATTCTCAAGTATATCAAAAAGGCTCCAGGACAGGGACTTCTATACAAGGATAAAGGTGATACTCAAATTTCTAGATACTACGATGATGATTGGACAAGTTCCACAGATAGATGTTCCACTATAGGGTATTGTGTTTCCATCGGTAGAAATGTTATTTCTTGGAGAAGCAAGAAACAATATATTGTTGCTCTGTCTAGTACAAAAGCAAAATATAGGACTATGGCCTTAGCCACTTGTGAGTTGGTATGGATCCAACAACTTCAAGAATTGAAATTTTGTAAAATTCAGCCAATGAAACTATACTATGATAAACAAACAGCTCACCACATTGCTTCCAATCCAGTATTTCGTGAGAGGACCAAACACATAGAGATTGATTATCATTTTATAACAGAAATTACTATCCAAGGAAATTAGCACTAAGTTTGTTGACTCAAACAATCAACTTGCCAACATTTTAACTAAATCTCTAAGACCTTGAATTCAATTCCTATGTTCCAAGCTTGATGCATACAATCTATATGCTCCAACTTGAGGAGGAGTGTTAAATGTTATTAATGATTTATGTAATTTTGTCTTATTTAACTCAACTTTTGTACAGACTAGTGACGATAGTCTATGCCATTGCTCCCTACTATAACCCATTTTGAATATATATATATATAAGCATTGAGCCGAGTGTTTTTCACTCAAGCTAATATAGAAAATAGTTTAACTAAACTAAAATACTAAAGTTCCCAATGAAAAAAATGAAAAAACAAAAAAGGGATAGGTCATCTTGTTTTCGCATGAGTAGAGAATAGAAAGGAGGGAAACAAAAAATATGAAGGAGACTAGAGAATAAGGTGTTTTGCACATTGGGGACAATTGGGTGTGTAACACAACTTTCTCGATAAAAATAAAGCTTTTTTTAGGATTTTCAAAATTGGGTCGTGTGACTCAACCAACTTTGGGCACGATCCGTTTCTCAATAGAATCATGCAATTTGACTAGGAAATCGCAATTCATGTGATTCCAACACGATTCAAACACAATTCATGCAATTTGCTTTGTGATTCATACGCAAAAACAATACAACTTGTGATTTGCATTGCTAGCACAAAAAATCGTATGAAATCAAATGTATGTATGGCATATCATGCGATACTAACTACTGTGGCAAAAATAGTCAGATCCATAGGTGGGGTAGGTGTAGCCTAAGTATTGTAATTGATTAACTGCATAGTATATTCGAAGTTGGAAGTGGAGCCATTGTGGGCCCACCCAAAAAGAAAAAAATTGGTGAAAATTGCTCAAGTGGGTTGTTGGAGTGAGAGAAGACTAATGGGAGGCTTACTGGTGAGTAGGTCTCATTAAAAAAGGGCATCACACAATGTTTGGTGGCTTGGTGAAATGCAAGCACTTAAGAGATCGTCAAAGGTCAAAGGGCAAGTGGCACAAGAAAAAATGGTTGGTGATTGTCGTTGAAAGGCAAGCGACATCGATAAAATGGCTAGTGATGGTCGTTGATGCCAAATGTTTGGGGGAGGGATTGTCGATGGTTGGTTGTCACTAGAAAAGGCTGATGTGTTGTTTTGGGGTAGAAAATTGAGTTTCATACATCAAAGAAGTGTGGTGTGTAGCATCACATTTAATGGCAGTTGGCAGTAGGTTAAGGTGGGCAATTGTCTATGGAGGGAGGCAATGTTGGTGGGGGGTCTCACTAGAGAAAAAGGGCTCAATGATTGCCAGAAAGCCCTATAGACGCAATGGGTACTATTCATTCGTGAAAACAAAAGGTGCACACAATGGTGGAAAAAAGGTACAATAACCCTATATCCTTGATACCATGTAAGGTTTATTGAATGTGTGTCTAAACCATAATAATTAATAGCGTGCATTTGCGCTACTATGCACTGGTATGGAGAGGAGCAGCCCGTTGTTGCTCCTTGAGGTGGCATCACGTCATATGTTGGCGTTGCGATGGTTGCACCACCTTCTACGGTCGGTATCACGTAAAATCGCGATTGTTCACAATTGAGAAACTCATGATATTCAGATTTAGGGATGAGGGAAAGAAGACACCCTGAAACGACATCGTTTGGCTGGTAGAGATCAATTTTTTTAATGAGTTCCTAGAAATGCTATTGTTTTAGTTATGTGGTCTTTTTTTTTCTAATGAAGGGTAAATAGGCAAACTACCCATTCACCCTTTATCCTATTCAACCACACTTTTTCCCCTCAGAAAATATCCCAAATACCTTCGACATCGAAACCCAATCCCACACTCTCACCCACCTCACCCCAAGCGCACAACCTTCTACAACATTTTCGACAACATCTCTGACAGTGTCTCTGGCAAATGTTCCAGCAGCCATCTTACTGTCCAGCATCTTTCTTCTTTCCTGTTTTTCCTGAACTCAGCAACAATATTTTGTGCATGGGGATAGTGATACTGAAGGGTTGTTATGGCAGCTTTTGCTATTTTGGACATGGTTATTTTTCTGTTTTTACTGTTCTGGAATTGGAACTATTGTATTGGTTATGAATCTTAATTAGAATGTGTTTAAGTTTAGGTGTTTTTCTTAAGTTTTCAGCATATATATTATATGCATCTTATAATATAAATGGACTTAAGGATCAAAATAGCAGTCATCCCACTACCACTATCCCATTATAGTGATTTTGGAGGGCAGCCACTATGTGCCACTATCTGCTATTGACTACTATGGTCTAAACAAGATCCCACAGCATTGTATATATAATATATTTACAATAAATACAAATACATGTGATTGCTAATTCTAAGGCTAATCAGCTACTAATGAGGGATTCTACCACTAATTCTAATTACAATCCTTGGATTACATTACAGAAGCTAGGTGATTATTTATGATAAAGTAACTAATTTTATGTTTGTCCAAAAATGCTAGAAGAATCCATTCATTAATCTGATAAGAAAATTCAGCAATCTTCCAGAATTGAATGTTTAGAAGTTAACAAACCTAAGAATGCTGCCATCAAAGCTTAAAACTTCGGTTCGGCAGCGTTGTCGATTAGCAAGTTTTAACCTTTGATGCTCACTTGAGGCCCCCGAAATTGGAGAAGAAGGGTCCATGAGCGGATTCCACCTTCCACTAGCATAGTTCATAAGTTGTCGTGGGGAATCCTTAGCTTTCTCCTTCTGGTAAAGAACCTTCGCAGCAGGACCTGTTGCTTGGTACTCAGCACAAATGTCACGCAGGGTTTTCCTTAAGCATTGCATTGCATGATGGTGTTCTTCAAATGTGCCAGATTGCAGTAATTCAGATGAAACAACCCTTTGACATATATTATTACATAACTTTGGACTGAATAGTGGCATCCCAAATTCAACACTCAAGGGAACCCATTCATACTTCTCTTCTTCAGGTAAGAACTGGTCTGATTCTCGTCCATTGTATAATTTCAGCAGGCGAATATACCCAACTGTCCACAGTTCCATCTTGTTTGCCAAATCAATTATGAGAGAATTCAGTTTTGAACTTTCCCCTTCACAGATTCCTAAATCTTTTCTAACAGAGGTAATTGATCCATCAGAATTCTTTAAGGGCAAAGGGATATCCATTGTAATCACCTTTCCAGATTCATCAAGGTCTAACCTACTTAGAGGTTGCACCAGCACAGCTGAATGTTTCAGAAGTGAATTTAAACAATGCAGGAGTATACTTCCCTTTACTAAACTTCCTTCATGCTTCCCTCCCAACCCTCCTACTGTGGAACCATCCCAGGACCATATAAGAGCTTTCTTACAACCAGCCAATGGAGCAGGAAGCAAGCGCAGACATTGCCCTTTCATCAAAACAACTGATAGAGGGCCACTAGCTACAGTTGAATATAATACCAATTTCATCCAAGGAGTCATACAAGAATATGAGGGGGGACCAAAATGAACCAGACCTGTGGATCCAGGAAGAACTGATGAATGAGGAAGAGGCACTATGGACACAACTACATCATAGTCACGAACAAACAAACGATCAAGGGTTGCTGGTGCAAGAGAAGCCAGGCTTTCACAGCGGAGAATGTCTACACGATATTTCTTTTTTCTTTTCAACATTTCTGTTCCAACATCTGACTCTTCAAACATTAGTTTCTCACCTTTATGGAGATTTCCATCTTCACTGGCTTCCTGTACATGACTACCATCACCTTCAAAAGGAATAGAACAGGTTCCACCAACCATATTACTAGAAGCATCATCAGTGGAAGCAGGAGCCTCTACTGACTTCTCTAAATCTGAACTTAATGTATCATAATTATTCATCCCAGATTCTGTAATACCTGAGTCTCCCGATTTGCCAGTCAGAGATATTTCAGATATTAGAGAACTAGACTCATCATTGCTTAAAGAAGCCAGATCCATCTTATCTTCACACACTTTTGCATCAGAAGCAATTCCACCTGATTGTAGACATTCTAATACACAACGCAAGCTAAATGCATGATTTGCAAATTCCTGCAGTTCTCCCTCAAATTTGGCACCTTCCAGAGTGCTAAGATCCTTGCAAAGATCAGCAATACAGGTATGACCCAATTTCCCCGCTTCATAGAGTGTAACAGCATGAGATTTCAGGCCTGACAAAGTTCAGCAGAAAGGATGATTTTGATTAGATATATAGACATAGACATACTAATAATTCTCAGATACAGAAGATAAAAGACAAACATGCTCACAATGAACAGCCCAAAAGAAAATTTTACAGCTTTGAAATAGAACTATGTGAAAGATGTGATTGAGATCTTATTGTAAATAGGGAAAGATAGAAAGTTTATAAAATAGGAAATATTGTAAATGATTTGTTTCCTTGTAACCCTTTTAAGATTGTTTCTCTTATTAGAAATAAATCAGAATGTGTGTAGCATTTGACACACAATTCCTGTAAAATTTACATGGTATCAAATTAGGTTCCTTTTTTTATACTGTTCTTTGCGGTGAACAGTACTGTGCATCTCCCTCCAGCATTCCTGGCCTTCGTTTGCTGATATTGTCATTACTAATAGTGACAGAAATGGTATTTGCAAACTGAAATTCCACCTTCATAGTGAATTTCAGACTAAACATTTAGGGCCACTCAAGTATTTCTTAGACATTAGGTTGCTCAATCTGCTTTTGGCATAATCATTTCCCAACGCAAGTACACATTGGACATTCTCACAGAAATCAGAATGCTTGATTGTTGTCCAAGTGGCACTCCGATAGACCCCAACCTCAAACTTCTCCCGTGTCAGGGAGAGCCATTAACCCAAGAAGATATTGCAGACTTGTTGGTAGACTTAATTATCTAACTATCACTAGACTAGATATAACTTTTGTGATAAGTGTCGTAAGTCAATTCCTCAATGCCCTTTGTGACAATCATTGGAATGGTGCAATGCACATTCTTAGATATATCAAGAATGCACCAGGTCATGGGATGTTATATGAAGCTAAAGCCAATACAAACATAGTTTGTTACTTTGACTGGACAGGATCACCATTTAACAAAAGATCCACTTCTGGTTTTTGTGTTCTTATTAGGGGTAATTTAATCTCTTGGAGAAGCAAGAAACAAAATACGGTTGGAAGATCTAGTGCCAAAGCAAAACATCGATCTTTGGCAATAGTTGCTTGTGAGATTACATGGCTAAAGTAACTACTACAACAATTACAATTTGGAGACACCTAGGCCAGCAAACTTATTTGTGATAATGTGGCAGCTTTTCATATTGCATCTAATCCAGTATTACATGAGCGGACAAAACATACAGAAATCGATTTTCCCTTTGTAAAAGGAAAGATACTACTAGGAGAAATCACCATTGAATTTGTCAGCTCAGCTCCAATGATCAACTAGCAAACATATTTACTAAATCTCTAAAAGTGTCACGTGTTACTTCTATCTGTAACAAACTTGGTGCATATGACATCTATGCTTCAGCTTGAGGGGGACTGTGAAAGATCTGATTGAGATCTTATTGTAAATAGGGATGGTTAGAAAGTTTGTAAAATAGGAAATATTGTAAATGACTTATTTCCTTGTAACCCTTTTTAGATTCTTTCTCCTATTATAAATAAATCAGAATGTGTGTAGCATTTGACAGAATTCCTGTAAAATCTACAAACTAAAACACATGGACTTATTAATCAATAATCATAGCAAATAGCAATTATAATCCCATTTAGAAGTCATGTTTCAACTCAATATGATCCTCTTTTGCAAGCTTCAAGGCATTATGAATTTGAAGGCTAAGAATAATAAACAACTATCACATTAATATGCAACAGAATAGTTTTTGTTGGTACTTTAAAGGTGACTGCTTTTTTTTACAGAAAAAGTAGTTTAGGGTCTTCTGGGAGATCTAAAGTTGCCTCCTATTTTGGAAAGTCTTTGGCTGGTTACATTTGAAAGATTAGACAAAAAGGAGGTTAAAACCATGTGGTAATGTGCATATATTGCAATCCTCTAGTGCATTTGTTTGGAGAGGTATTTAGGATGCCTCTCTGATTATGATTATGCCTCTCTGTTTAGAATAGCCATGAAGAAAACTCTTTGCAATAGAGTTTTCTTCATGGCTATTCTGATGTTCAGCTAATGCTAGTTTCAGATTATGATTGCCTCATGGAGTTGCATTTCAGACATGTATTGGGAAACATTGCTGTATTTTATGCTTCTTTCTTGCATGGAAGATCTTCAAGCTCTAGGTACCATGTCAAGAATCAGAGAAAAGCAATAAGGGTTTGAGAAAGAAAGAATAGTAATTTTGTATTATTATTTCCTCAATCTTATACAAAAATTCATCGTATACTTATAGAAGATACAGAAGGTTACAGCAGGTTCAGTTGTAACTGAACACTAACTGAAACTAAAAGACTAACTAGAGGAAAAACTATGCAACGTAATAGTGCTTGGAATAACAGCCTGTGCACCCAGTCTAACAAAGACATTCTAACGAACATCAGCATATCAGACTTTGTAATAACAATAAAAAACAATTCAAAAAATTCTAGTAAATGAGTTTAAACTTTAGTCAATGAGGAAGGTATACCTGGTGAAACAGAACCCATCATAAGATATGATGTTATATTAGCATCAACTATGAAAGCGACACGAGTATAGACAGAATGAGGACCATAAGCATCGCCTTGATTGTTATCATTATCAATAAGCATATTATCAAAACCATGACTAGCAATAGAAGCATCTTCATCACTGATTACACTTTTAGGAGATCCAGGTATGTTTGTATCTTGAAGAATAGACGCTGGATCAATTACTTTTGTTGCCCATCCCAATCGACATACAAAAGACGCAGCAGCCTGCAGTTGTGACAAGTCAGCCTGTAGGGTTGCCGCAAGTTCAGCAACAGATGCATTTTCATTTGAAACAACAAAAACTGCATATAATAACCTAGATGAAAAAGATACAATATTACTTATAGTCTCACTTTATGGAAACAACATCTGGAAAGAAAAAGGATGGAAATAGACTGAAATAAATGTATTACTCTTCAATAGGATCTTCATAAGACTGCTCCCTGTTGGAAACGAAACCTTCAAGCCTGGAAACTGAACCACCATAATAAATATAAAAATTAATCAAATCAGATAAATAGATGGGAAAAAATATCCCCAAAATCATGATACAAGGCAAGCTCTGATTATATAGGGGGTGTGGTCAATTAAATAGTTTTAGTTCCTGTTCCTAGCTTAGTGGGGCTTCCAAACAATTTTGGTCATCACGCAAATTTTGTTTACATTTTTGGCTCTACTTTTGGCCACATGTTGTGCCTTGATTGTCTGAATAAAAATTCATTATAAGTTATATTTGGTGAGATATGATTGCTAATTATTGTTTAGATATGATTGCTAATTATGAAGATTATATTTTGTTTCCTTTATTCTTTTAAGTTATGTAGTTACCGATTTTTAGATAATTAAATCAAATTGTATCATCCCTACATTTAAAGGATTCTATCATTATTTTGTATTCTTAATTATTATTATAAATAAACAGGCAAAGGATCTTTTCTCCTTGTGCATTCAGTCTCTATACTTAACTTGGTATCAAAAGGCCACCAGGGCCTTCTTGCTGCTGTCGTCATCCCCTAGTCATCCTGGTGACCACCTCTGTTTGAGGTTGGAACTCTAGCATTAGGGAATAGAAGTTGTTGATCTATCTGACGTTTCAATTGGCATGGCCAAACACCCTGTCACACCCCTACACACCGATCTAATCCAATGCCCTTGCCGACACATTAGTCTCATGCACTACTTTGCTACCCTCTATTTGCAACATGACTACCACCATTCCACTCATCAGCCTTTCCTCTCTTTGTTTCAGCCACATCCCAACATTTTCACCTTCTTGACGTGCACTGTGTAGCTTGTTTGGCCCCTCTAATACTGTTCACCCACCTCCAAGATATTGTTTGGCCTCTCTTAGACCTTCTAGTATTGTTCACCCACTTCCGAGATACTGTTTGGTCTTTCTCCTGGTACTATTCAACATAGTTACCATAGCAGAAACATCATCCAAAAACCTAGTTGGTTTGTCTTTTCTGGTGCTCCCTTTATCACCTTTGCAAAATTTGCCAAAAAGAATTATATACATTGGCAAGCAACTGTGGAGATATAATTCATTAGCCAAGGGTTATCTAACAACTTGGAAAAGACACCTGATGATGTTCCCTGAGCTGAACACGATGTTTGGCATAAGGTTGATGCACAATTAGTTGCTCTCCTATGGCAATCTATTGATCTTGCTCTCATGGTCTATTTTTGTAACTACAAGACATGTCATGCCATATGGATGAAGGCTTGTGACTTATACTCCAATGATGTCTAACGCCTCTATGATGTGATTCATAACTTATCAACCCTGCACACGACAAACAATGATCCTCCTTCATATTGCTAGTCCACTATTGATGAATTCAAGACATTCATAGTTTCTTATCACCTGAAAAAGATGATTAACACATTGGATCATGTATGCATGATCTATGTCCTTCATTGGTCTCTACAAAAGTTGTGTCTGTCCATAACCAATATCCCAACATTCCTACCTAGGAGGAACTCATGAGACGATTCCGTCAGATCCCTTTCCAAGAAGCCACTTTAGATTTGGTTCCTCCACTGATGGCAAGTCTTTTGCTTTAGTTGTTAGACATAAAGATCGTGGCCGAAGACAAGACAATCACAATAGTAGAGGAGGTGGTCATAAGGGAGGAGGTGGCTACCCATAATGTTCCTATTGTAAGCATATGCAAGACATTCAAGATAAATGCTATCACCTTATTGGCTTTCTTAATAAGTCTGCCACCATTGCCTCTTATCAATCATCAGAATCTAAACAACTGGAGAGCAATCCTTACCAAAAAAGACTACCTCCAATCAAAGGTGGCCTAACAAGTTTCACCTTCTGTTAGCTCTTGGATACTGGACTCAAGTGTTTCTGATAATATAGTTGGTAATCCCTTTCTTGTCTTCAATTTATCACAAACCACATCTTCCCACCACATCACTCTTGCGAATAGATCTAACACTCTTGTTACCGTTGTGGGACAAGCAACCCCCACCCTATCCTTATCCTTAAATACTATTCTTTTTACGCCTAAGTCTCTTTTTAATCTAGTCTTTGTTAGCCAACTTACCTATACTCTTAATAACTTTATTACCTTTCTTTCTAACGCTTTATATACAAGACTAGAATACGAGACAAAAGAATGGCATAGGATGAGTCACATGTTCTCTAATACTTCTACACACCACCAATAGTTGTCTGCACCACTACTTAGTCTCCTAGTCTTCTTCATCGTTGTTTAGGTCATCCTAGTTTGAATAAATTAAAGCCTATGGTTCCCAGACTTTCTCAAGTCTTGGAGTGTTAATCCTTTAAGCTTGGCAAACATGTTCAATCTACCTTTCTTAGCAGTGTTTCTTAACACACAAATTGTCTTTTTTCTCTTGTCCATTCTGATGTTTGGGGTCCTAGTCATGTATCATCTATGATGGGTTTTAGGTATTATTCATTTATTGATGATTTTACCAAAAACACTTCAAATTTTTAAATGAAAGACGGTCAAAGTTATTCTCTATATTTCAAAAATTGTCTTGAAATACATACTCAATTTGGCAATAAAATTTGTGCATTACGTAGTGACAATGCAAAAAAATATTTCTCTTAATCATTTAAAATATTTATCACATCTCATGATAAGATGCATCAATTTTCTTGTCCTCATACACCACGACAAAATGGTATTGTTGAACATAAACATCGGCTTATTATTGACATTGCACATACTCTTTTAATTCACTCCAAACATCTTTAAATTTTGGGGAACGTTGTTCTTACAGTCAAGTATCTTATTAATCAAAATGTTCTCTTCTTCTATAGGTAATAGAGTTCCTCACTCTATCTTAGTTCCTGATGAGCTTATGTTTTGTGTTCCTCCTCGTGTTTTTGGTTCTACTTGTTTTGTGCATAATCTCACTTCAAGTTTTAATAAGTTGAATGTTCATGCAATTAAGTGCATATTTCTTACGCAAAAAGGTTATCAATGTTACTCTCCTACTAATCACCACTTTTACATGTCTATTAATGTCATCTTCTTCAAAGACGCACCTTTTTTGAGTCACTCATCCCCTTTAAGTCTATTTCTTAAATATTCCTTATTCCTTCTGTCATTCCCCACCAGTCAAGCACTTCCCCTCCCTCAACCTGTGGAAGCACACCTTACTAACGAGACCAGTACATTATCTCCTGATCCAATCATTCCTCCTATTACGATTGACTCTAACTTATCCATTGTCATTTGCAAAGGTACTCATATCACTCACAATCCACATCCAATATATAATTTCTTAAGTTATCATCGTTTTTTCTCTTCCCACTACGCTTTGGGTTCAAGAAGCAAATCCTCCTATTTCCCTAAGTGCTTCTATCAGCCAAATGCAGTGGAACTTCTTCACACAAGCCAACAAGTTTAGCTTTGTCATATGCCAACCTTATTCCAAGGAAATCTAGGTCCATCCATCCAAGATAGGCCCTTGAGCCAAGGAGGCATCGAGAAGCTTTGCAAAGAAACATGTAGTTCCTTTTTCCTATGCCAATCATGTCCATATGATTGAAGACAAATACATAGTCAAAAGAACTAGAAGATGGTGGTTCCAAACCTTTGGGATACAACAATGCTAACTTGTCTAGCTCCAAGGCACTTTCTTGCTTGGCATCTTTGCCAATGGCCTTCAACCCAGCTTGTAGATTCTTTCACTGATTTTCAATGCTTGAAATCTCCATCATTGATTTGGTCAATGTTAAGCCTTAGTTTCTTGAATACTCATTTTTCCTTGGGCCTTTTGAAGTTCTTCAACGTCAATTCCTTCTAACCATGTGCCTAGGGTTGCCATCACCTCGATATTTATGGGAGAACCTTCCATGCTCACAACCATTCATGGACATAGTAATCACCATGGTCGAAGCCCTTATATAGTGGGGAAGGACTTGAGTCCATTGTGATGGACGATTGGGCTTCAAGGTCTAATAGCACCCTTGTCCCATACAGTTGACAAAGGCAACATGTCCCCAACCACTACATTAGTCACTGCATTTTTTGACCATAGTCTTTTGGCCCATATTAGGAAGAAAAATGAAAAAGGAAAATTGAAGAAATACATATGAAATGTTCCAAAAATGCACTAGTGGAAACTATGAAGAATCATTGAAACTATGTTGTAATCACCTAAAAGCTCACTAGAATACTCAAAGAAGCTCAATGATGAAGATAATCATAACAAGGAAAGTGGAATCATTTTCGTTCTCAAGCTTTATATAGGCGAAGGTAGTTCAACGTCACCAAACTCATTTAAATTTTGAAATCATGGCACCTTTTGAGCTCAATGTAATTGGCCAAGTAGATGAGCATCCGTCGCTAACATCATGACACATGTCCAGATGGATCCTAGCCAAAAGAGATGGACAAATTTTGATTCACTCATTAATTGTTGTTAAGTCCAAGTACTATTAAGCTATAAGTTGGCATCACTAGCTAGCGAGACGATACTGCCTTGAGGGCAATTGTTTTGGACTGACCTTTGGCCTAAGCCATTTCACTGCTTTATAGGTTGACCATAGAAGGTGGTTCTTAAGATCACACTATACCTTTGACATTCATTAAGCTATGTCATGGAAGGCCTCTCAACCTCGAATCCTAATCGACATGTGTTTGGACGATTAGCCAACATTACCTCTTCACAAGTTCTACATAACTATAACTACATTGCCACATGGTCCATGATTTGTAGTAATTGTTAAAGGCTTTTTCCCATGCATTCCACACCTTCAAGTATGCATCTAACCCTTCACTCTCACCTACCATGTACAGAAATTAACTTGAGAATTGGAGCCTTCACAAGTAGCGACACCCATTATACCTCCTTGTTGTTGTGTTCCTCTAAGCATCACTCACCAAAAATCATCATCCACCTAGGCTTGCACCAATGAGCAATTTGTTTGTCCAATCTCTACCTTTTCTAGGCAATTGTGACATGATAAACAATGTTTTGAAGTTTTTGGGATAATTTTGGTCAATTTTAACTAGTGCTCAAGCAACTAAATTGTGTCTAGCAACCTCTAGGTCTTCTACAAGGCTTTCTAGCCCAGTTGAAATGAAAACAAATAAGGGCTAATTTGGAGTTTTCTGGATGATATGGCTATATTTATTGATGTTAGGTATTTTATGTTTAATTCTTGCCAAATACATTATGCATATGATTACAAAATCAAATATCAAACATCACATGTTGAGTTTTGATTGATTTGGACAAGTTTAGTCATTTCACTTGTGAATGGATGATCTATTAGTGTGCAAAACCCCACATTGAAACCAATAAGTTAAACAACAATATCCTATTAGATTGGTATCATTCAGCTACAAAACTACAAATTGTTTAGTTTCAATTTTAGAGGAACCAATATGGTCAGTTGAGTTCATCGAAATACAGATGTCTCTAAACAGATCAAATTGAACCAATAAACAATTCTATTTTGTGAGCCATACCTCCCCCAAGGCAATACCTTAGATTATAATGTATTAGGGATATGAATTATTCCAAAAAAAAGAAGCTTTATATTTGAATGCTTTCAGAACTAAAGCTTTGAAAAATAATATTTTGAAAGTAAAGCCTAGTAGCAAAAAAATAGAACCAAACTTTAACACAAAACACACCTTTAAACCGATCATCAGGATATACAGGAACATCAAAATAGATCAATCCCCGGCTATAAAGGCCCTTTACAACATCAGGATCAAACAGGATAAATGAATTTGCTTCCTCCTTACATACTTTATCTATCATGGCCATTTCCTCTTCGGAAAGTTTCTATAAAGGCATAAGACAGCACAAGAAAAAAACAAATGAATATCTAAATTACTTCTTATTTCCAAATAAACACATGAATGACATTATTTTAAATGAATTGTGATCCATTAATAAGGGTGAAATGCAGACCTCACCTTAAACTCTTCCAAAGTGAAGTTCACCAAACAAACTCCCCACCAAGGTTCAATAGGAAATTCCACAGGTTGTGTAGGTAAAAGTTCTTTTGCAATTGACTTGTTCAGTTTCCACATGATTTTCTGGATACTCCAAAAGTAAAAATGACGAGTAAGGAAAGAATATATAAAATCATTATCCAGTTTAAGACAAATGGCAGCAAAGTCATTGATATGAAATTCAAATTTATGAGGAACAAAATGAAAGTCTGGTCAAAGGCATATAATTCAGTAGTGTCGGATGATGAAGATAGTCATTAAGGTGTATTATTCAGTTTGACATCTCTACAAGCAATACCTTGCCTGCTTACATGAAAGTAAGTCTCAAAAGGTAATATTGGCACTACAATTGGAACATGTAATGAAACAACCACAGAGATGCATAGAATATCATGATGATACATGAAATCCAAGAATCAAACATATATTTCTATATACCATATGGGAAATCTATCCAGTACCTTAGATCTGCACTTGTTCATTATATCAATAAATTCATTTCTCCCAATTCCTGTAAGTCTCAAAGCATCTGCTGCACTAAAATTTGGGATGCTGTCATAAGGTTGCTCTGCAAATAATTAAAACATGCAGGAAATTTTTAGGCCAGCCCATTTGCAAGCAAATGCTTATTATTCTGCATATTAATTAACCTAGCACACAAGTGAACAAGTACTAGATGGAGTTCTTTGATCAAGAAGAAAATATAAACTCCCATAACTAAGTATTTATGATGATGTACAATCTGGCTAAGAGGGCATGATTTTACATAAAAAAATCACTCCGTTGCAAGCTAAGCTATATTAAGCAAATATTAATCAGGTCTCATCATGAAGAGATAATGCATTAGAGAATTGCAACAAGCAAGTAAAAAGTTACCATTTCTCATTACTTCAAAAATCATATCACAATAGTATCTGAAAGGCGAAACTCTCATTACACGGCAAATATACTCTGCCAGATGATAAGGAAATAGCTGCAAGTGAAAAAAGAAGCATATTAAATGCAGTTGCATTGCAACAAAAGCAGAAGATGAGCTCACTCCTTAATATCCAGGTTTTGAATTTCTTGCCTTGTTGTGTTAGAGTACCCATTTTACTCTGTTTAATAAAATTTTGCTTATAAAAGAAATGCCCAACATCCAGGAAGTGGTAGTGTAGTAGTTATATCTGGTGTTCATTGATCCAAGTACACAGATGAATTTGTTTTCTTTTTTCACAAAATGACTAGTTAATATGGTTAAATTATTTACTACTTGAAAAATTGGTACTTCTGTCAGTTTTTGATACTAACAGTGCCAATTTTGGCTGACATGGCATCCCCACAGTTTGCCACATGTCACCAAGTTGACCAAATTAGTGTAAAAACTACCAGAAGAACCAATTTGGTCTAACACAGAAACTTTAAGTGACCAGAGTGAAACTTCTTAAAGTTAAGGGACTAAATTGAAACCTAAATTATAGATCAGGGACCAAAAGTCTATTGTAGGCTTTTAGCCAAAAAATTCTTGCAACAAAGTTTTCTGATCAGTGATCACATAAACAAGGTAATAATGTATTTGATATACAGTTTCAGAATCAGATAGCATTTAGTACAGGACATACAGCAAGATTCTTCCTCAGGTAACGCATCATCTCTTCATAATATTCACTTTCTTTACAAACTTTACGAGCAAAACAACTATTCCATTGAAGTCTCTTCTTTATGCAACTTTCAATTATCCTGCACAAAATTCCCATTGCCAACAAAGTAAAGGCAATATTAAGATTGACAAAAACAAAGTAAATAGGATAATTACTCATACTGTACTATGTAGGTGATTTGGACACGTGTACATAGAAGGCCACTAGAAACACCGGTGAGGGAAGTAAATTGCATGGTTTTTAACATTGCCAAAAGGCGTAGAAGGAAACCAAGAAGAAAATTGGAGAAAATTGTTAAAAGGGATCTCACGATAAATAATATCCTAGTGAATTTGGTTTTTAACCAAACCAAATGACTTCATGTGATCCATAGCCAATCTCATCTTGTTTGTGGAGGATAAGACTTTTGTTGTTGTTACAGTACTATGCAATTAAGTAATTAGGGTAATTGTAAATCCCTGTGTGTACTTGCAGTGTGAATAATTTTCTCCTGTTTCTTTTCCTCTCAACAAAGACTCTGTATTTCAAAATATATATTCAAGGAATGGACACATGAGCCTTGAAATAAGTGGAATGTATCATACTGTGATTGTCTACTAAATTAAAAAAATACTATTTCTAAATGAGAATTAGCTCTCAAAATTTATTGTTTCCCAAGCTTAGATTTTGGTTTTATCACTAAAGGCACAATAGGCTCTCAAAATAAAATAGCCCCTCATTCCAATGAAAATTTATTTATGTTATTCTACTCTACAGTTATTTAAGAAATATGTTTGCTAACAAATCTAAAACTCAACTAGCACTCAAGAACCAATTCCTGTCACTAAGTCTGGGTTGAGATGATGATGTCAAATATCCTTCACTAGATCACCTATCCTCCTAAAACAACGAAGTTTTCAACTAAAAGGGCATAAGAACACATACTTAGATATTAAACGGTCCTGTATAGCATACTAACTCTACAGCATGGTATACACATGAAAAGCTTATTGATTTAGTACCTTCATTGCATTGATGCAACTTGTAATGTGTATTCCCACCTCCTAACACACGTGGCATGTAGAGGATGAAAAGAATCCAATAATGAGTGGTACAGTTTGAATCATGTATTTTTATTTTAAATTTTTACAGAAAATAACTGTATAATATAAGTTTATAGTTATTGCTTGTAACAGAAAGTATGCAATTTAGCTTCCATAACCACTATGCTTTCAAAGCCTTAAAACTTTAAAAAGTACAATCGTACTTTATTAACAAATAGAGAAAAAGAATTCAATTGGGTAACAGCTAACTATGGGTCAAGAATCACACCAAAAGCCACTCTCACCTTCTGTGCCATTCTTCTTTAGAAGAAAGAGTAGCTTGAATCCGCTTCGGAAGGTTCTCCCATGTACACTCTTCCTTAATCGCTTTTTGCAACAACTGTTCCTCAACTGTCACTGGAGCACGCTGCATTTCTCACTCCCCAAACACCTAAACCCCCACTTCCTGCAATCGAAAAATCAAACACCACAAAAGTCAAACACACACACCAGCGAAACTGCAAAATATAAACCAATTATGGCAAATCATACGAAAGAAAACAAAGATCAAACAAGATCCGAAACGAGTAATCACGTTTACTGCGAAAGCCAAAGAGAATGATCAAAACTTGGATTCAAGTCCGGTTATCTAGGGTTTCAGAATTGGAGTTCTCGTAGACATGAAAGGTCGGGCACCAGACAAAGAGAGAGAATTCGATTCGGTATAATAGCCAGAGATCGTGGTTTCCGTTATGGCGGTCGCTGGTACCCGTTCTCAGTATTCATTACACATTCCGTTGGGTTTTAACCGACCCGTTTCCGACAATACATAGGATCAGGTTTTGTGTCAAGTAACGCGGTTTTTATTATATTTAAAACGAGTTTAGATATTAATATAGTCAACAAACATAGTTGGAGAGAATTAGTAATTTTTTTATAAGATATTTTATAATTTTGATGAAATACTTAATTTTTTTATTATTTTTTATTAAATATTTTAAGTGTATGTGATTTTTATTGATAATAGTGTATAATGGTCTTAAACTTTAATATTTTCATATCATTTATAATGATTATTAATAAAGATAAAATTGATACATTAATAATATTTTTTTAAAATCAATAAAATTAATTAATTTATCTAATTTTATTGGTTTGTGTGATTTTATTATAAATGTGTTATATTAAGAATTAGAAGAAGTAATTAATTAAAAGTTATTATTATTTTTATTTTAAGTATTTATTTTATATAATAAACTTGTAATTAAATCACCGTGTAAAAACTATTTACATTATTAATATATGGATAAAATAAAATAAAATTATTTTCAAAAATAAATTGATCAAGAAGTTATCACATGTGTTTCGTTATAATATGATTAATGTTCAACTTTCTTTCCTTCTCAATTATGAGAAAATACAAAACAAGAAGGTCATGATTTGCAATATTCTAAAGACTTGCTCTTATTAGAAGAATAATATGATAACACAAGCTATGAACTAATCTAGCCATAGGTAGTAAATCTCTTGACTCAAGCTCATCCAACTCATGGTCAATCTATCTTTTGATCACATTAATTTTTTTACTCTAATTTCTTAAAATTAGTTACCATTGTAAAGCATGATATCACCTCTTGGTAGATCAAGGTCTTGAGCAATACTTTCTAAAGCCACCACAATATTAGTATTGAAGAAGTGAGTAAACAACAAGCAAGCTTTTGAGGCATCTCGAGAGTCATAAGCTAAGGAGTAAAAGGTCCTAACCAATATTCAATATACAAGCTCTAAACTATTGAATATACTCTTTCATCTAACTTCTTTAATAAAAGTCTTAACCAATCATCCTTCCTTCTAAATCTCTTCAAATTAGTAGAATTTTCCACTCATTGTGTTATTTACTCTCTAACTTTGGTAGATTCTTTATACATCTCTTTTTCTTAAAAGATCCCTATCTTCTTCATTCTCCCCAACTTCATTTTCTCATAGTACAACTACCTTTTTTCCTTTATCCTTAGTCATAGCATTTTATTATGAGGTCCTAGTCTTATATCTTTAGAGTTCATTCCTAACCATAACAAGGGCCAATAGAGGTTTGAGGAATGCAATATACTAATTGGTAAAGGCATTTGAGTGGGTGTAGATATTTGTTTTGAAGAACAAGGTTCAATATTTGAGAAAGGTTTCATGAAGTATGATATTTTTTGTAGTGGATGTGATTCTCATACTAATCTAAAGAAGGATAAGTTTGAAGGGAAAACAACTTCTATTTTAAAGGAATTAGACGCACAACTGTTAGGGATAAACATTTAAAGCAAGAGACACTAGTTTGGAAAGCAAAGAAAAAGTTTATTTCTGAATGCTTCAATAGATCCTAAAAGGTGGTCTTTCACAATTTTTCATTTTCATATATTGCTCTTATGTGAAAGGAACTTTAAGTTCCTCTTGTCTTATTCCCTTTTTATCCTAAATAAAGTCAACTCCATGACAAACATGTTCCCCATGTCTTTGCCTTGACTAAGGAGTTGTTGCAAGTTTATAATTCAAAGCCCAAGAAAGGACATTTTTATGTTAAAATTCATACCATGACTCCTCATTTTTTGATGATATTTTCTTAAATGAGGGGAGATAAACGAGAGTACTTGAGGTTCAATAGTATCACTAACCTTGTTTAGAAGCATTATTTTAGTTCTCGTAATTCCAAATTCTTTTAGGATGTACATAAGAGATTTCTATTACCTTCTAATAAGAGATTTCCATTACCTTTTGATATTTGACTTTATGGTCTCATGGACCTTAGAAGCTAGATTTTGCTTCTAATTTGGACTCAATTAAGGCATTAGCTAGTCTATTCATAAAATAAAAAATTAAACACAATTAGAGCTAAGCGAACTTGCACTTGTAGATCTTTTATGGTTTTTTAAGCCTATATTGTTTTCATTTCTTCTTCAGAACTTTCTTGGTTTTGATTTCTTCAAAAGTTCTTTTTGTATCTTGTTTTGTTTCTAATTCCTTTTGAAGACTTATCCTTTTGTTCTTAGATCTTTTATCAAAAGTAGTTCTTTTTATTGAAAGATTGTATTAATGGTTTCTTTCTTTTACTTTTAAAAGTTATTTTGCTTCTTGTTTTCCTCAAAAGCTTGCTTTTGAAGTATCTTTTAGAAACCTTATGACCTTACTCGAACTTCTTTTTACCAAGATAAAAATTCTTTAAATAAATAATTTATGACTATGTAGTTTTCACAAAGTAGCTTCTTAATAAAATATTAAGTAGTTTCATTTGGAAAACTTTTTTAAAAACATTTTTTTTCTTGGTAATTTCAATTCTTTCTAAATCATTTTTCTTATTTAGTTTTCTTTCTTCCTTTTAATCATCATTTTCTAGAGGATTGCAGGATAACCATTTTTGTAGTAGTGTGCTTCACTTTGTTAATCCCTTTGCTTTTGAATTGCCAACTGTCACTTTTGAGTGATAATCTTTCTTCATTCTTTTCCCTTACACAAAGAGGGGAGTTTTCCTTTCCTCCATCCATCTTGTATTAGTTTCCTTGTCCTTCTAATCTTGATACGATTTTGCATAAGAAAAAGAATATCTAGGTACCCATTTCTTTTAGGGTTCTTTAAAAGGTTCTTTCTCTAGAACTTTTTTCCTAGAGTAACACTTAATGGCTCTGTGACCTTTCTTGTTACAATAGGTTCATTACTTAGCCTTTCTTCTAAAAGGTTCAAACTTGTTGGGCATATCAGAGTATCCTGCACCAATTTTATTATATATACTTCTTAAACTACCTATTATTGTACCCAATGCTTTCGGACTACTAATAAACTTGGACAACTCAAAAGTAAATTATATAACCTTTTTCTTCTAACATATGGTTTTCTTTCATAAGCTTATCTTTCTCATATGATTTTACACAAACTAATCCTTTTTTTAAGTTTTTAATAGTTGATTCTTAAGTGAAATACATTTTTGAATAAGGGTGTGTAAATCAACTAATAAATTGTCAAGTGTATACGCAAGATCTTTATAATAATACTATTGAGGAGTTTAGAAGCTCTTACTTGATCTCCTAATGCTTCTGATCCATTTTCCATAAAATAGAAGTTGGCATGGACTTCTTTTTATGAAGACTCTTTATTATCATCCCATGTAGCCATCATTGCTTTTTTTCTTTCCTGCCTTACCCTTTTTTCAATAATGGACACTCCAACTTGCAGTGACCAAGTTTTTTGCATTTATAGCATGCACCCTGATTCTTTTCTTCCTACTTTTGAGAATCCTTTTGGTTTTAAAAGAATCTTCTTCCTTTATTCCTTCTTTTGAACCTCATCCTTTGGATTTTTCTTGCGATGAAGGCTAATTCATCTTCCTTTCTAAAAGTAGTATCTTCATCCTCTTCTTATGAGTTCGCTTGCTAATATATTGATATCCTTGATAAAGTACTTGCTTTAATGCTTTTGTCGTCCTTCTCTTAGGCTGAATTTGATCCATGATTTACAAGTCATTAACTTTAAGAGATCCTAACAATTGATATAGTTTCAATGTGGCTAGATCTTTTACTTCTTGGAAACATGTAACCTTTGGCCTTTATATCTAAATGACTTATATTATTTACATTTATGTATAGATATGTAATAAAATGACTTAAAAATTATAGATAACCAAGTGAACCTCCATTATCACCAATATATACATATAATTATCTAAGGTGCATAATTGTAAGCATTTTAGTGGAAGGAATAATATCCATATACAACCTAGGGTAATAAAAAAAGATGTATCTGAAGTGTATTAACGACTAAAATAAATACAAAATATTTAGTCATAAGTTTACCCAAGTCAAAATACAAAAAAAAAAAAAGTTAAAAACCTATGACCCAAAACAACCATCTATTACAATATACTCGTATAGTCAATTGTACTCCCTAAATATTCATAAGAATACTTAAGGGGACCCCTAAGAAGAATCCTTGTGTGGATCCCCCTTAGGATCTTCCTCTAAGTCCTTCTCTATATCACCATCCTTTATATCAATCATAAGCAAGGCTACATTCCTTGTGTTTGCCCCATATCAAGACAAGCATTGCAAAATAAAAGGTTCAGGCAAAAGGTAGGCAACATTATCCTAGGAGAAACAACACTAGAGTGTGTCCTCAAACTCAACATATGGTATAGTAGAATTAATAGAGGATATGGATGACAACGAAATCTCCATATGTGTGGGCAAAAGTTGCATTTCCTCACAACGATAGTAAGTGGTGTCGATTGCATATACCAGATGAACTCAAGGGCTCATCAATTAGTACTCCCACTTGACATGGCACAAACTTGAAGTGTTCTCACGAAGTGAACTTCCTTGAAAATTTTATCATAGGTCCATTATGTAACAACCTCATTTTCATTACTAAAACACACATACTTAAGAGACTACTTTCATTTACTAAACAAAAGTCTACATGAGTACATCACTAATATTACAAAGAGAAAAATTTTAAACTTCGTTTCCCGGATCTTCGGAGGGATCCTCTTCCTTGGAAGAATCAATCTTGGGAGCATATCTGACCACTCTATTTCTAGTATGGCTTGAGGAAGAGTTGCTTGGATGTCTCCTCCTAAGATGTGATGGAAAATTGGGAGGTTATTCAGACACACGTGGCGGTTCCACCTAAGTTAGTACAATAGGAGATCTATCTGCCCAAAAGAAGTGGGAGCAAACAGAGCTGCATGGAAGAAAGTAAAACGAACACATCTAGTATAG
>JAMLFT010000285.1:0-47997 GCA_026544285.1 Pachyrhizus erosus
TATGATGAATATTTATATTGTGATATAGTATTATTTTTAATATTGATGTTTAAACAAAATAGTAAATTTCAAATTAAAATTAAATATATTAAAAATGGTAAATTGAAAGATAAGATATTAAGCAAAATTTTAAAAGTGCTCTAATTGAATAATGATGGTTAAAAATATTATTATTTAAAATAGTTATTTAAAATTTGTATATATATCATATGTATTTTAGGAGTACATATAAATTTTGAATATAAAATATACATATTCAAAGTTAATTTTTAATATTTAATTATAGTTTATTAAACTGTTTAATTGATGTTAAAACCATAAAAGTATCACATGATATTAGGAGTGTATTTGAATTTTGAAAATAATATATATATTGAAAATTAGTTTATAATATTCAGTTATAATTTATTAAATAATGCAATTGAAGTGACTATCAATTATAAGCCAATCCTTTTGGTTTCTAATCTTTTGTGATTTTTGTTTTTTTGTCATTCATAAATTTTTTAACTAATTTTAGTTTCTCAAAAAAAAAAATTCATTTCATTTTTAGTTCCTTAAACATTTTTGTTTTGTTTTTATTCTTTTATTTTTTTTTAAATTTTACATTATGATTAAAAATGAAAGAATTTTTTTTGAGTACTTAAAAATAGATAAAAGAAATTATGAAATACTAAAAACAAAAATCTACACAAGGTGACAAAAAAAACATAATAAATAAAATGTCTAATACAATTTTGGTTATCTTATTTTGTCTAATATGTAATTTTGATATTTTTATTTTTAAATAAAGACGCATGGTTGTTCTATTTTTAAAATTACAATTTTGATGAAATCCTTAATTTTGTTTAGACTTAATTATATTTATAGTCTTTATAATTTGGGGTGAGTTTGGTTTTGGTTCCCAGATTTAAAAAAAATATATTTTAGTTTCTCAAATTTTAAAAAAATATATTTTAAGTCTTTAAATACTAGATTTAAGAGACTAAAATAAATTTTTAAAGTTATTTTTAATCTTTAAAAAATAAATTTAAGAAACTAAAAACATATTTTTTAAAATTGAAGTATTATAATGATTTTTTAAAAAAATTTGAGAGACCAAAATTATATTTATCTTAAATTTTAAGAACTAAAAATATAATTAATTTTTTTATTTTTATTTATTTATTTTATTTTTTACATTTTAATTTTAATTAATTAATAAATTTTTTATATTTATGGTTCAATTTAATTAAAACAAAGAATTTTTTAAAATAAAAAAATTAAATATTTTTATTTTAAAATAGATGAACAAAATTACAACCTAAACAAAATTGAAGAGTCAAAAATTATATTAAGCCTAAATTAAACTAAACACACTAAAAAATAGTTAAAAAGGTTAAGTTCGTTTCTTACATTAGAAACTTTTTAAGACAATGCCATTGAAGTGGGATTGCATACCCATGTCCTCTTTGGTCATTTCCACCGACGCACCCAAATTAGTTCAAAACCTTCTGTCACCTGAATCCATCTAAAATCAAAATACGTTGCAAACCAGAGCCAAAAAAATATAAAAATAAAAAGCCAAATAATAAGAAAACCCCAAAACCAAAACGAAGAGAGAGAACCAAATCTCTCTCTCTCTATCTTTCCGATCAGATCGGGCACCCTCTGTCTGAATCCAACACACCGCACACAATTTCGATTCCTTGCTTTCTCTCACGTTTCAATTCTTAATTTTTCAAAAACTATCCCCATTTCTATCTATCCGAATTTTATTTTTTGCACTGTTTTCGTTCCCCATTTCTGCGATCTGGGAGATTCCTTCTGATATTAGGGTTTGGGGCTGTTTGATTCGGGTTCATTATGACGGTGATGGCGATTTACGCGTTGAGAATTTGAATTTGTGGATATTTTTTCGTTCTAGATCGTTCGTTCGTGGTTCTCTAATGGCGTCGGCTCAGGTGCTGCCAAACTCCGCCTCGTCGTCGCGGAAGCAAGAGCATCTTGAAGCTGGCAAGCGCCGGGTATGGATTTGGTTTATTGTTTCGTATTGTTCTGATTATCAACTCGTTGAAGATTGGAAAATGTGTTGTTGATTTGCTAAATGCTATGTTTTTGATGTTATAAAGTTGTGCATTTTTGCATGTAATAGTAATGTGAGTTATTTGGATTGGAATAGAGTTTAATTTTTGTGGTTGGACTTGGATGGAATTTGTTTATTTTTGCTCATCATGAACATTTTGTAGCTCTTGGATTGTTTTGCTGATTGTGTTTGGGATGGTAAATGGAAGGAAATAGTGAAAATGAATGGCGGGGAGCTAAAAGGAAGAAGAATTTGCGATCTTCAATGATGCGTTGCATGTCAGTCTTTTATGACAGTTGAGGGGCGGCAGGAAATAATGAGGGTGATCCTGCCCTGTGTATATGCAAGAGGGAAGTCTATTCGACTGTTGGAAGGAGTTTGGCCATCGGTTTGCTGCTTGCATGAGAATCTGTTTTTTTGGGGTTACGATGCTTATCATTTTCTTTTTATACTGCTACCAAGATTTTAAATTGTGGTTGTGGTTTAGTCACATTCCTTGATATTGCGGGAAATTGTGGACAGTTGCAGTCACAGACACTCTGAAAACCTTGATGCTGCTGCCAAAATTGTGGTCACAGACCGTTTTTTAGAAGCTTTGCTGCTAGCTATTGTTTTGGGGATAATAAGGGCAGAAATTTCATAGGAGTAAACTTTTAGTGATATAGTTGTGTTTGGTTGATGAGTAAAAGAAAAATGGAAAAGTCATGGAGAATAACTTTGCCCTAAATTTTAGGGATTTAGTAATCTTTTTTTGTATGCTTTTTCATCCACGATTGGATTCATCTCAGCGACACTCGTGCCTTTACTTGCCTTTATTTGGCACTTGACTACCTAAAATTTACTAGCTGGTCTCAGTAGCCTGATCTGGAAATTTACCCACCATCTTGTTTGGCATCACATCTTGGGTTTGATTGCATCATACAACCAGAGAAGCCGTTCACTGAATAGTATTATTGCATTATTGAAATAGTAATGTTGAATATTGGATGGCAATCTGATGAAGTTTCCGGCCATCCCATAACACTTAAGTTTGGTTCCAGCCAACCCATGACATGATGGCACTTTAACGGAGTTTCCAGCAAACCCACCCAGTGTGAAACACTGGAACATTATTCTTGGGTCTTTCTCTGTTCACATCCTTTGGGTTTGTTCTGTTCATGGCAAAGAGGGGTCTATGCTTTGTTTTACATCCTTTCTTTCACTGATGTTTAGATTGTTGACCTATGTAAATTTTGTTGCCCTTTCTTACTGTATTTTCTTTTTTCTTTTATATTACTTAACTCTGGTTATTAACTGCTATTTTTTCCTTAAAATTATGGATATTTTCTTTTGAGCATTTATGTATATGTAATATAAATTATTTAATTTATATTTGGAAATTTCATAATAGCGGTCATCCCACTTTTGGTGTCCTACTATAGCAGTTTTTGGGTACGGCCGCTCTGCATCATTATCTGGGATTGATAATTATGTTTTCATCTGTTTAAAGAATAATTTTGTTTTAATTGGGTTCTAAATGCCTGAAGTTGTGTTTTTTTGTTTTGTTTTTATTCTTGGGTTGTAACTGAAACATGTATATATTATTAAATTAAAATATTAAATCTCACCCTGATTTAGTTTATCATTTCTAGTCCCTTTCTGTAGTTATTTCTGGAGTGATTAGGGCATTCATTGGGTTTAGAAAATATGTTCATTACTTCTCTGAATCTCCTAGAATTCTCAGTTAATTACTTTGAGAGGTTAAGGACTCTCTTTAAAGAAAAATGGTGTTTGTTTTATTCTAATTTTTAGTTAGAGGCTCTATATTGGTGTGCCACTGTGATGGTTCTGCATAATCCAGCCTTTCTGTCAAGAACCAACTATCTCTAATGCTTAACTTGTTGGGTGAAAACACATGAATGTGCTTTTTTTTTATCTGATACACACTCTTCAGCAATAACCCTTTAGGCTTGAAGTGTGGGCAATTCATAGGTCTACCCTAACTTATGTTGAAATTTAACTTTTAATTGGAAGAATCAGGTTGGGGTAACAAGGATCATACTGTAGATCACATGGTCTTTGATACCATGTCAAGAACTATACCAAAAGACTAAGCTCAATGAGAGGGCACACATGAATGGTTTTATATCTTGTAGATTCGTTATATTTGCTATGCAATTTTACTACTTAATTGCATTATTAATTTATTTTGTATTAAATCTAAATTGTTTTGTGTTGTGCTACTTCATTATTTGTATTTGTACTACTTCAAAATTGCTATTCTCTTTTTTTTTTCTTTTTTCTGTCAATCTCATTCACTTTTTTGGGAGTCTTGCAGCTAGAGGAGTTTCGTAAAAAGAAAGCTGCAGAGCGGGCCAAGAAGGCTGCTTCCTCTAGCCAAGTTCACAACTCTGATGCTAGCTTGAATAAAAAACAATCTTCTGAAGTTGAAAATGTACGTGTTAATGAGTTGGATGGGGTTACCACGTCTGATGGTGTTGGAGGAGCTGTTACTGACACACCAACTTTGGAAACGAGTAATGACAAGACCCTAGATTCGTTTAGCCAAAGTAGTAATCAGGGGTCTTTGACTACTAGAACTTTTCATGCAAGGAATGATCTTAATACATCATCTACAAGTCTGGGGGAGTCACATTCCAATATTGATGAAGGTAAGAGATATAATGCTTCTTCTGTTACTGCATCTGCAGATTTTAGTCAAAACAATGAGACAAATAAGGTAAATGATATATATGGAATTCATGCTGTTGGTGTTGATGGAATTCCATATGGGAAAACAAACCACCAAAGCGTTCCTGTACGCTTGCAAGGTAGTCAAGAGTTTGATAGTAATGCTAGTCAATCTAGTCTTCATGGGGTGAATGACAACCAGTCAAACAAGAGTAACAGTTCAATGAAGGATTATGCAGTTACTGATCATTTCTCTTCATATTTTCCTTCAAAAACCTTACCTCAGAACTCTGTTGATACTCCACTGCAAATCAAGCCAACAAATTTTAGCACTATAGATAGTGGCTACTCTCATAGTTCACTTTCTGGAGGTAACAAGTTATTTTTCTTTTCTTTGCTTCTATAGTTTCAAATGTTTGCAATTTGTTTCTTGTTTTACCATTTGCATACAACCTGACAACTGCATAGTGCTCTTTGCTGATAAAGTTTTGTATAATATATATTGCAGGTTTCAGTGATTCTTTCAGTTCCAAGTTTAGAGACACCATTACTAGCTCCAATAATAATTTGCCTAGTATTCATGGTGCAACTATGCCAAAATATGACTCCACAGGTTATGAAGCAAGAAATTCCTCTAATCATACACCAATACCTTCATTACCAATGGACTCTAGTTCTAGGAGGTCACGTCCATCTTTTCTTGATTCTCTAAATGTCACCAGACCTTCTTTTGGGTCTCCATTTCATCAATCCGACCAAGATTCCTCCATGTCCAATCATTTAGAATCAAGCAGTAATGATATATCAGGATCTGCTTATTTCCGTAAGCCATCTGAAGAGACTAAAAGTATGCCACTTTTCTCAAATTTTACAACTGCAAATGTTCATAGTCCACCTGAGCACCTGACAACCCCTGTTGATAATGACAATCAAGGTGCACTGATGATAGGTGCTAAGGAAAATGGCATGGAGAAGAAGCACGATTATTACTCATCTTCACAAAATGAAGACTTCACTGCTTTAGAACAGGTGATTTCTGCTAGTTATGGTCATGACTTTACTTCCTTGATGCCTGTTATATGATGTTATACTGCCTTAGTGTATGTGCTTGATTTATTAGCTACAGAAATGTTTGTAGCTGTAAGAACATTTGGTTGCTGGGGATATGCCAAATATGAGCTAATGCACCTAATTTTTTAATTTAACTTGGTGAAATTTTTTTGATGAATTTGTGCTTAAGTTGTGAAAGGAATGTCAATAGGTCAGAACTATGATACATCCTTACATTAGGGTAATGGTTATGCTTGTCTAATTCAAACCAATGGAATGTGGATATAAATTGTCCATCATATTGGCATATTGTGCTATCAGCAGAGTATTAGTAATTAGCATGTCATTTAAGGAGAACTAAAATCCAAGTTAGTTCCACTAATGGATTGGAGGTAGTTAATGATTAGGAGTATAGATCATAGAAAATAAATTGTTCTGTAATGGCTAAACTATTAGAAAACAGTTCTGTATTGGAAACTGCAGGATGACAGTTATGTGTAGAAAATAACTGCTGGTAGTTATGTATTAGGAGCATGTATCTGATAGTAGGTTGTGTAATTATGCAGTGTGAAGTTATTTGCAGTTTGTGGACGGAGAATACTCTCTGTAGGAGACTTTTGTCTCTAGGACAGCAATATTGCTGTCTTGTGTGTTATAGGAGACTTTGGTCTCTGGGACAGCAAGTTTATTGCTGTATTGTGTGTGATTCCAGTGTTCAATATTATATTTTATTACTTTCTCAATTGATGTTCCATCAGTCGTGCACAAGGGATGTGACCCCACTATTTGTTTGAGAGGGGGGAGGGGTTGTTAATAGAGATATAGCTGTATTTGTTAGTTTTATTTTCAGTTGGATTGTAACTATTTAGCTAGTCTGTAAGTGTTGTTTAATAGTGGCCATGACGGAATGGCTTGGCAGATTTTTTGCCAACCGCCATAGATAATTTGTGAAGGGAGGCTTGCCATGGCGGTGCCATTAGGCGCAATGGCTGGTTTATATGCGGAATTTCAGCCATTCGCCATTGGTAACATTGGTCTGTAATTGACTGCCGAGTCAGCAGCCAGTAATCTATAAATAGCTTCCCTATAGATTCTCTAGAGTTGAGTTTATTTTTGTAATCACTATCAATAATACAAGAATTTCTTTCTCTCTCTACTTTTCTCTTCTGCTACATTTCTATTATGTGTTCTTTGATATGTCAGTTATGAGTTAATTCATTCTCTGGTTTGTGGGAGTTAAAAGTCTTCTATTATGAGTGTTGTACTTACAACAATGAAGATGCTTTTGTACTTTTTCAGTCTATACTTCTTTCTCTAGGAAAACTTTTGTTGTCATACATTATACTTTGCCTATGTCTTTGCTCGTCAGCTCTTTTGTATGTCTCTCAACTTGCAAAAGTTTCTAATTCTAATGCATTAAAAATGAAATTGTAATATTTTAAATTGGTATTGGAATGATTCTTATGAGAAAGCACTCGTGTTATACACATCTTAGTTTTTCCGTAGCTCAGAACAAGTATTTGAATAAAAGCTTAAGTGTGTTATCCACACTCAGCAGACGATGTATTTTATATATATATATATAATGTCAAATCTGTACAGGAGGTAAAGAAAAAGGTTTACAGGCTGCCTCTCTGTGACAGACAGCTGCAGTAGAGAGGAGAGATACAGAAAAGCATTTTTACACATAAAATAATATAGAAGTACATATATGAATCTAACACCTGCCTTTATTAAATGTGAATTATGAAAAATAAGTTTGTTATATTGGTTTATATTTTTGTCCTGTCTTTGTTCTGCAGCATATTGAAGATCTAACAAAAGAAAAGTTTTCTTTGCAACGTGCTCTTGAGGCTTCTCGAACGTTAGCAGAGTCACTAGCTACTGAAAATTCAACTCTGACTGATAATTATAATCAACAGGTTTGCTTATGGATTACAGTATATCATTTTGAAGAATAATCAACTTTGATACTGTTACAGTTTTAAACTTTTATCACATTGTTTTGTTATCTCTTTTCCTTTTAAAACCTATACTAGTGGTAGTGACAATTTTATTAGTTACTAGGGGGAAGTGAGGCACATTTTTTAAATATAAAAAGGGTAATAAGGGTAACAAAAAAGAAAGAAATTGATAATGCAAGAGAAGTGGGGTAGTTATAGTAGTTTAAAAGAGAATAGTAGAAGTTTAAGAAGTGGTGCAAGGAAAAAATTGTCCAATGAAATGTTTATCTATTGAGCATATTATGATATTCCATTTTGAGCTATTTAATAATTAATTATGAAGAACAATAGGCTTCGAATAACAGGAGCAGTCATTGTTATGACTGTTGAAGTTAGTGGCTTCTGGGTTACTTGTATTATACTTCTTTGATAAGAGATCAAACATTTGATCTGTGTGATTGTGGGCGTATAATAGGAACTTAATTAGTTGTACCTTCCATAGATAGTGTAAACGTCTTGCAAGGTTTGTGTACTTTTTTCTTAGTCCTGGGTTAGTTTGTTACTTGTGTTAGTACTCTGATCTTTGTTATCTTGGGATTACTTAATACCTGATTCT
The DNA here is from genome assembly GCA_026544285.1 of Pachyrhizus erosus. Lineage (NCBI taxonomy): Eukaryota > Viridiplantae > Streptophyta > Magnoliopsida > Fabales > Fabaceae > Pachyrhizus > Pachyrhizus erosus. The sequence goes on from JAMLFT010000285.1 coordinate 8,342, forward strand.
GAATTTAAATTGATACTTCATGTTAACTTTAGTGGTAAAATAGTTGTCTGTAGGGATATGAAACAGTCACAATCTTTTGTTTAATTGTTTCTATGTTTTTATAGAGAGGTGTTGTCAATCAATTAAGCTCGGACATGGAGAAGTTACAAGAAGATATCAAAGCCCAACTGGTTTGTATCAACACCATCTAATACCTATCTAATTGTGTAATTATTTTGGCTGTGCTGGTATTCCATTATATACTCATGCATAGTCTAGCTTTGCAAGTTCATTTGCATACCTGCTTCCATTTATATTACTAAACCATATATTGAAAATATTTATATAAATTTAATTATTATTACTATTTTTAAAGTTATTATTAATTTTAAAATTTAAAAATATTATACATATCAATCAAGCTGGCTCACAATCTTTTGAGCTGAATATTAGGGAGTTTAAGCTCAACTCAAATAATAGAATTAGCCTTATATAAAACTTGATGTGGAGATAATCAAGCATTGAATTAAGCAATGCCTACAGAGCTTGTTGAATCGAGCTTCTTCTTGAGCTCATTGTGATTCCTGTCCCATGTCTTTAGTAAATATAAAGTTTATGGTTGGATTAATTGGATGGCTCTTTGTATCATTTGGTATGGGAATATTTATGATATATTTTGTTATGCTCACTAACTGTTTTCTCTCTTTTAAAGTTCATCCATTTCAATTGATATCCTTGGTTTCTTGAAATGGTGCACCACTGAGAGGATTATTTGGCTCACCACACTTTCTAAGAAAGCTGCTAAAACAACAAAAGTTGTTCATGATCATCAATAACCTTTTATACAATCTTTCCTCAAGTCAATGCGAGTTGCCTTCCATAGTCTTTTTTCTTGTGTAAAAGTATCTGCGATTATGTGAATTTAACTTGCCTATGTCTCTGATCTTTTTCATTGCTCCATTATCTGGAAAATATTGATATTGGGTACCCATTTGCATTTTGCAAACCTACCCAAATGGCCATCAATGATTTTTGCTCAGCGTGTTCTTCGTAACATCTAAGATTGTCATGGTCCTGTTTTGGAGCTAAAGCTTTTAGTGCATTAAGCTGTGTGTGGTAGAAGTTAAACTTCTTCCACATTGATTGTTGATTCTCTTTGATTGAAAATAGACTGGTTTCATGGCAACAGGTTGAGCTTGAGGCTATCAAGAATGAGTATAAAAATGCCCAACTAGAATGTAATGCAGCTGATGAGCGTGCAAAGTTATTGGCATCTGAAGTAATCAGTCTAGAGGAGAAGGTACGGAGTTTTCTTGGTATGTTTTGCCATTTGTACTTTTGAGGATAAAATATAGTTTTTCCCATTTTTATCTGAAATCAATTTGTTAACTGAAACTTATTTTGAATTTTTTGTCTTCATCACGTTGAGCCATTTTCTGACATTTAAGTAACTACTTTACAATCATCTGAAATTAATTGACAACTTAAATGTTATTCAAACCAGATGGAAATAACAAATTAAGAAACAGAATCTTATTAATCTTTCCTAATGATTTGCTGATGGAATTATCATGTAATGAATTGAACTAATAAAACAGATAAGTTAACTGTTTTGACTGTTTTGTTTTGCTTCAATCTTCAGATATAATATTTAATGCATTATTGTCAAAACTCTGTCAACACACGAATCATACGTTTGTGGCTGGAATATTCCTGATCAAAAGCTTGTTCTTGTTGGGACCAAGTCCCAACATATAATTTTGAGATCCTAACTATCCTAGGAACCAGTTGAAAATGACATGGGAAGTTGTGCAATCCCCAAAAGAGCTAGACTGACCTGAAAAATCACTTGCAACACACCGACACGACAACTTATTAGTTTAGTGAGTGTGTTTGATGTGGAAGTGATTGGGTGCACCTCCTTGGTTTTGCATGCTGGGGGATTCTGTTCTAGCAATTAGGCCTTTACCCATGCATCTGTACCATAGTTATCAATTACATGCTATTGTGCTATAGCAGTATGGCGTCACGTTGCAGCCTTTGGCCTCTATTTTTCAGATTATACATTGTTTTCCATTTGCTTCTGTTGTGGCTTCAGTGCTAGAAATGCTGTCCATTTGCAGAAGTTGCAGTCTCAATTTATAACAGTGGGTTAAAAACTTTTGCCAGCATTTGCTGTGTTATACAATGTGTGTTTTGTGGGCAATCAGCCAATCACATGATTTTGTTCCCCTTTAATTTAGTCAAAACCCTAGTTTCATTGCAGAACTGGAAATGTGCATCTCTGCCCTCTGTTTGGATGAAACTCCTTTGACCCACTGCTATCCAACATAGTCTCCAGTCAAGTTAGATGTGTTCCAGCCCCTGCTCTGTTCTGCTACTTTCGTGTTGTCTGCTCTGTTATCTGCCCTTCCTTTTTTCTTTGCCCTTTCTATTTGTTGTTTTTGACTTGTTTTTTATTAAGATTATTTTAATGTTAATTAATGATGAATATGTTTTCAAATTTTAGTAAATTTTTATTTTTTTATATTTAAACTTCTATATATGTGTAATATATAGATTATACGAGTAATAATATTATTGTTATATATATAGGGAAAGAGAGGAGGGATCTAGTTACTCCAAGAGTAACTCTTTTAAAGTTATTCTTCTTCCTTACTGTTCATTTTCTTGAAATCTAATGGTATTTTATTATTAATTAATAATGAATATGTTTTTAAATTTTAGTAAATTTTTATTTTTTTATATTTAAACTTCTATGTACGTGTAATATATAGATTATACTACTACCAATATTATTATTATATATAGAGCGAGAGAGAAGGAATCGAGTTACTTCAAGAGTAACTCTTTTAAAGTTACTTTTCTTCCTCACCATTCATTTTCTTAAAATCTAATGGTTAAGATTAGTTACTTGTTAGAACCATTTGATTTCAAGAAAATGAATGAGAGTTACTCTGGGAGTAACTTGATCTTTCTTCATATATATATATATATATAAACCTTAAAAGTTATATCATACAATAGTTTTAAAAGATTATTTTATTTTAGTGTTTTGTTATCTACATCTGTTCTGCTCTTATATGTATTACTTTCATAAGTATTATTTTTTGAATACAATTTTATATCAGAGGTTAGATCTTGGGTTATATGTTATGAACTCATGTTCTGTGTTGACCCTTCATCTTATCCTAGGTAGGGTCCGAGTTTGATGATTCTATAATATATTTACTAAAACTTAAAAAGATAAAAATATAATAGCTTGGATTATTTGTAGCACATATCAGAAAAAAAATTGATTTTGTACTATGTAACAATTTACCAGTTACCAATATATGAATGTTGGAGAATAGAGATGGAAAACCATTCATGAGCCTCCACCAATTAAGTGAAAGCTTTTAGGATAGTTGGTATTTGATTTATTAATAAAGCCTCTATAATGGAGTGGTAACCCTATTCTTTTATAGTTTATAATTAAATTAAATTCCAGTACAAGGTAAAGTGGACCAGTGCAATGTCCATGCTTCAAGCCCTACGAGGTTGACTTGTTTTAAACATATTTCTGCATCCATATTTTAACTTTTACAGAATCATGTGATGTCTATCCACCTAAACACAAGGCTGCAAATGTCAGTATTCCAATATGAATTCATTTAGGTAGAATTTTGCACATAGATTTAGGAAATATATTGGATTATAGCTTTAATTTGATGTTGTGTTCAACAAACATGTCAGGCACTCAGATTACGATCCAGTGAGCTAAAGCTCGAGAAGCAGTTGGAAAATGCACAAGCAGAAATATCTTCCTACAGGTATTTTTGGGATTTTAAATATGCCTTAAATGAACTATAGATGCCAAGATTGTGATTTGTTGAATATTCAACCATTATTTCTGCCTGATAAGATGTCATTTATTTAAAGGGTATCTCTGTTCATAAGTCTGGCCTTCTATTTAATCTTGCAGGTGGACTCACAATTAAAACTTCTTGTGTTATTGTAATATTTTTTCTTGAATGATACTCTGGTCATTAATATCTAAATTTGATGGTAATTTGTCATATCTCAGAAAATTGAAATTGTTGAAGAGAGTTCAAAGCATAGGGTTAGGGAAAAGTATGAAATAAATTTGAGATCATGGGTGAAGTGTTGAAGAGGTGATGTTTGAGCCAATTGAAAAGAAAGAACAAGCGATGCCATCTCTAATCCCTCATTGTCTGCCTAGCTTCTAAGAAGCTTCTTCATACACTACTTTTTATGCATGTTTGGGTAATTGTAGAGAGTTGCTTGAGTGGAATTTATTTTGGGAGAATTAATTTTGAAAATGCTCCTACTTTTGTTTTTCTTCCCATGCCTATGTTTCTTGTTTGAAAATTTCTTTTCTTTAAAGTTCTTACCAGCTTACTTTTTGTAATAAAATATTACAATTTCTTGTTGTATTGAGAGAAATTTTTAAAACTATTTTTGAAACAATGAGCTTTGTGTTTGGGAATGTTCACCCACAGTAATTTTTGGTGCTTGGGACAGTAACATTTGAAATTACCTTTTGACTTTTTTTTTTGGCAGAATGGCTATAATCCAATGTTTGGTTGGCAGCCAAACATAACAGCTTGTATTCTATAATTACTTTTTCCGAACCTTCACAATTACTTTGGGATTATTATCCAAACAAACAATCTGGCTAAAACTGCTTCATTTTTCTCTTTTTAATTAAATATACTTTTACCTCACTCTTATGGAATTTGATTTGATGCTGGCTCTTCATTTCCTGCGTTGATTATTGGGCATTTTGAAATATTTCATTCTTGGAGATATCAAGATAACTTTTCATAATAAATATTGCAGAAAGAAAATGTCTAGCCTAGACAAAGACCGCCATGATTTGCAGTCAACCATTGATGCTCTTCAAGAGGGTAATCAGACTCTAACTCTAATAGTCTTTTGCATGGAATGTAAACGTTTGTCTGCTTTGATATTTTCAGGACTTGAGTTGTTGATGGATTTTACATTTATTATTTCTTCTGGTACATGTGGAACACTATCATTGTGCATACTGCATAATCAATTTGATGTTTATGAATTTTGACTGTTTCACTATTTTTTGGATATATATAGAGTTAATGGATTTCTTTGTTTGTCCTTCTCTTTTAATTGGTGGATCATGGAATTAATTCATTTTGTTAAAAAATTCCTTGTTAACTAACCATTCATTGTGAGCACTAAATATGAAACAAATTTTGGCTAATCTTTTTTCAAATTTGCAAGCAAATTTTGTTCGGATTGAGTAAAATAGTATGAACTCAGGAATCCATGTTCTTTTTCTGCCATTGTACTGATACAGAAAAGAAGATGTTGCTTTCTAAGCTGCGAAAGGCTTCAGGAATTGGAAAGTCTATTGACAGTCAGACAAATAAAAGGGATGTTTCTACATCTACAGAGGATTTAGGTTTGTTTGCCTCAGTTAGCACTATTACTTTGTCTGTTCTTGGTATTCTTCATGGGTTTTCAATTTATATATGCTGTGTATTTGGCTTCAATTGAGCAAGTTTGCATATTAATCTTGCGAGTCAAGCCTTTTTTTATCCCATTATTCAAAATGGGAATAAGAGAATGAAATGCTTCTATTGAGTATCCACTAGCAAAATATGCTTAAAACAGAAAAAAAAAAGGAAAATGACAAGTCTATGAAGTTGTTATGCAGACAAAGCATATGAATATATAATATGCCTAGCTTAGGTTCAATTTATTTTATTATAAAATATATTCCTTTATATTTCTTATTGCAAGAATGTCTTGTGTACATAACAAACATCTGGTATCAGAACTTTCCAGCATATATAAACTTGTATCCTGCCTGAAATTGTTACAGCCAATATAAACTTGTTGGTATTTTCCCTTATTTGGTTTAGATTACATGATGTAAATAACTAAGGATTTTTGAATTATTTGTTCTCTTCATTCAAGGATTTTAACTTATGACTCATGACTGGCAAATGATAATCAAGTAGTTGCTATTACTTTTGGAATTTTACTGGTTTAGTTATGTTTATATATCTGTATGTAATGCAGCTAGTCAAGATCCTGCTTCTAACTCTTCCAACCCAGAAATTAATGATAACGCTGAGGCCTCTAGTTTGTCCTCAGTTACTGAAGCTAGACACTCTTCTTTTGGAGTTTCTCCTGTGAATATTCCTCATGATCAGATGAGAATGATTGAGAACATTAATGCACTTATTTCTGAGGTAGGATTTGATCTGTTGAGAATTTAGTGGGTAATATATACCCCGCTTCTTGTTGCTTATTACTATTTGGAAAATTTCTTGTCACCCATCCTGCTTCCATGTTTTATTAGAGTAGTGTGAAATTGTTGTCAAACAAGCCCACATATTCACCCGTCTACCTTTTTTATGTGTAGCTGACATTGGAGAAAGAAGAATTGATAAAAGCCTTGACATCTGAATCAACTGAGTGTTCCAGGATGAAGGTAATTCAATTAGAATGCAATTATATTAATCAGGGAGCATTTGTTTTCTTATTTTCTACTCTATAGTTTTAGGCATACCTTGCTATTGTTTATGCCACCTTAAAGAGAGTACTTGGGTTAAAAAATTGCAATGCTGTTACATTTGTTTTTGCTGTCATGTCAAATTTTTTCTTTTCTAAGAAATATTTTTTCATTGAAAAAGGTTCTATATCTTGTTTGGCCCTAATGTTAAATCAACAAGACCTACATTTTAGTTAAAAATAATACTTCTCATGATTATAGGTTTCAGAATGGTTATTATTACCTGGGCTAATAATAAATGGGTGCCATGTGGCTTCCTAAATACTAAATACAGAATACTATTATTTTCAAATTTGTTAATGGGTAAAACATATATTTAGTCCCTGTCAGTTGGTTTACTTCATTTAATTTTGGTTCTTCAATGTTTTTGTTGGTTTTGGTCCTTGCAATTTTTATTTTTTTTAAAACAATCCTTGTCAGTTGTCATTACTTAATAACTACATGGCATGCATCTAACCTTACCATGTCACATGTCATGTCAAAATAGTTGTTGATGTGGTAGAACCTGATGCATGACAGATCACTATTGACTGGTTATAGGAGCCGTTTGAAAACATTTACGAGAACCAATTCCAATAAATTCTCTTTTAAGGACTAAAATATTTAAGGCTGTCTTAATTTTTTTGTTTTGTAATTTATCTATTTCTTCTTTTGCTTTTTTAATACATCCTTATTTTTTTTCCAATTAAGGTTAGTAGCCTTTTTGTATCAGTGGGCTTGGATTTTTACATATCTTTCTAAATTTGATCTAATTATTTGTATGAATTACATGTTTGTGTTATGTATTTTACTCCCTGTATCTATCGCATGTCCAAGTGTCCGAGTCTCTAGGATTTTTTCTCTCTTTTGTATCTTAAATTCTGTAAATTGTTGGCAATAAAGTATTGCCAACAAGTGTGTGGGCGGGCATGCAACCTCTCAAAATTTAGTTAAATTTTAAAAAAATTTCTTGCTTAAGTTTGTGACATTATGGTGTGTTTTGGCATTCTGGTTGTATTTTAATTTAATCATGTAATATGTTTCTTTTCCTGATTGAAGGAAATAAACAAGGAGTTGTCTCGAAAACTTGAGATCCAGACACAAAGACTAGAGCTTTTGACTGCTCAAAGCATGGTCAATGAAAATATTTCTGCAAAGCAACCAGATTCTTATGCTATGTACGAGAACACCCCATACGCAGATGAGGGTGATGAGGTAACCTATGTTCCGTTTACTTTAGTTTGGTTATGTGAACTTGTTATTGCCTGCATTTGTAGTGCACATCATTTATGCATCCTCATGTTTTTTTTAAGTATTGATGAATCCCAGGCTACTATTTTGTAATTGAAAGCTTCACTACTTTGAGGAGTGCAAGTATCTAGATAAACATTAGAGACCTAGGCTATATTGTTAGGGTGGAAGTAGTTGGTCTGTGCTGAAAACCTATTAAGTAGTAATGATTGTTAAGATTGTAAGTATTATTAAACTTGAAATTTAAGAAAAAGAATTTGATGTGTCTTTTCTGGTATTAGGTTGTGGAAAGGGTATTGGGATGGATTATGAAGCTCTTTCCTGGTGGACCTTCAAGACGGAGAACCAGCAAACTTCTTTAATAGATTAGACTCGTATTTGTTGTCATCAAAGTCTTACTAAACTGTTAGGTTGGATCATGAAGCTGTTTCCCAGTATGCCACCAAGGTAAAGAACCAGCACATTTCAACCCCTGATCCACGAGTAACATGTCGACAAAAGTCTACTGAGCTGCTTTTTGATCTTGTAACCTCCTCAACATGGTGGAGGTCGTGATCTGTAAATTTTTGAGTGAATTATACAACATATTCTTGAAAAGAAATGACTTTCTCTTCTGAGCTGCTGCTTATTGATCGGTGAATCCGGCTGCAATTATTTTGGAAGATGGCAATAAAATCGGTTACTGCGGTTTTATCTCTTTGATTGAATTCCAAATTTTGTGAGTGTAATAGTTGGCTATGAAAGAGACTGTAACAAGAAGCATAGTGGGAGAGACAGAGATCTTAGAGAGCATTATGAGATGTGAGAACATTTGTTGAATGTATATTCTAGATAGAAGTGCAAAAGATGATTATATTGATATATAATTGGAGTATGTAGTTTTAAGTGCTTCAGCTTCACATCACTAATGAACATCATGTTTCCGTAGTATATATAGTGAAAACAGCATTTACCAGTGTTTTACATGTTTGCGCGAAATTAGCAGTGTTTGTACATCTGTTTGTTTAAACATTTTTTTTCAAGTGTATTTTTAATAAAATAAGTAATTTTCTGTTTATATATATATATATATATATATATATATATATATGTATGAATGTATGCGTGTGTGTTTGGTTAAATTGTTTTTAAAAAACATTTTTAAAAAATACTATTTTTTTTTTTAAGTTTAAATAAACTGGCTCGCAGTTTTGGCCAACATGTCTAGTAACCTTCACAATTAATATGAAAGTTGTGGAACCTAATTTAGTTACCAGTTATGCACTCAGCGCCGCTTATTCTGAACAGAAGTTTCCTGATATCCAATTAAGCTGCATATTATACCCCAACTGAGTCAGACAAACATTTGACAAAGACAAACCTAAATGTTATGTAGATATTGAATCCTACCTTTAATATTTTGATTCTTAATACTATTTATAAGAATCAAATTTTTAAATTTATTTATTCTTTTATATAAGATTCAATTTATATTGTCTTATATATTAATTATTTTTAAATTAAAATGTTTCTAATTAAATAAGAGAGAAGTTGTATTGATATATATTTAGAAGAAAAAATCATTAATGATAATGATATTTTAAAAAAAAAAAAATTATTATAAAATTATTACTATCAATTAAATTTATTATTTTTTTAAAATTTTGGTGAATCAAATAATTGAGTCTTATAAATAGAAATAGATATATTTTTTTTTTATTTGTGAAGTCTTTAGTTTAAGACATGCTATTTTGCATTATTGTGATAGGGAAAAATCTCAAAGTATGTTCATTATTGAAATTGTAATTTCGAGAATGTCAAGATGAGAATGTAACATTTTATGTTATCATATTTGAAAAATTATTTTTGAACATATTAGAAATTTATATTGCACATGTTTTTTTTATCTTTCTATTTCTATGTAAAAGGGTGAGAATATTATATTATTATGAGAATGAAAGTCATAATTTCTTACTTTCTTCTATTTAACATCATTTTATTTATTTATTTAATATTTTTATTTTTTAATTAAAATAAATTTAAAAATATTTTTAGAAATAATAAATATTTACCAGATATCTTTGATGAAAATAACATTTTCAATAATAATACTTTTGGAAATATAATCGAATCTGTGTCCTCGAAATATTTAAATTAATATTTGATTTAATAATTTCAACTCAAGTAAATTTGTTTGGATACATGCATCCAACGGTGGTTATGTAGCACTTATTTAGTATATATTAAAAAAATTAATTCTTAAAAAATTAACAAAAAGAATTCATTTATTGAGAGAGGAGAAATATCTAATGAGATGGGTAAAACCATTAGATGTTATTGTAAATGATTAAGATTAAAATATAGGTGTGAGATTTTAAAAAAGTTACGTATCTTTTTTAAGTAGTTATATATTAAATATTTATCTATATATGTTTGTATAGTATAAACTTATTATATATTTATCCCTTTCATTTTCATTAAAATGTTCCTTTTACTAGATATGATTAAGGATAAGAATAATAGATATTGACAATTAGATTATATCATTAATAGGATTAAAATACATGAGTTATGAATTTTTAAAGAAGTCACATAACTTTAAGTGATCATGTATGATATCCATGTGTACTTGTATGATAATATTTAATTCTTTTAAACTCTCAATATATTAAAATAATAAAATAGAGAGTCTCATTTTCACATAAAAATTATTTTTACTAGATACATATATAGAAAATAATAAAATAGTTAATAATGCGAATATGACTATCCTTTTTCTAATAGCTAGGTTTATGCACACATGATAAAATTGTCTGGTATGAAACAATGATATGAAAATAAAGATCTTTCAATAAGCTTTTACACTAACAACCCAACCCGTCAAAGGTTCATCCAAAAGAAAAAAATAATCAATCAAAATTTCATTTAGTCAAGTTTTACGATTAAATTAATAATTTCTATAATTGATACATTTAATAATTTAAATATTATTCTAAATATTTAATCAATATCAGTTTACAAGTAAATAATCCAAAACCTAATGTACAACGTGATAATTTATCATTCTTCTTCTCCTAGTCTAAACCACCCATTACATAATTTATTCAACCAATCCTTCTCCTTCCTTTAATCCTACAACCATTAATCATTATGGTTCAAGCTTGTGTTTGTAAGGTAAAGGTCTATGTAGCCCTTTCTCTCCTTTGAATCTGTTACTGTCCACAAGACATTATCTTATTCTCAACGGAAGGTAGTAATTTACGAAAACACATGAAAGAAAAAAAAGTAAAAAACAAATGGAAAAGGAAAGAAAATCAAATGATTTTTTAGGTTATTTAATAGGAGAGTAAAAGAAAAAAATACTATATTTTTCTCTCTTTTATTTGATTGAGTATAATATAGAAGTAAAAAAAGTGTATACTTAAGAAATAGCACAAACGCCTACACATAAAAATGAGATATAATAGTATTACCCTTTTGGTAAAAAATATATTTTAGGAAAAACTTTTTAAATAAAATGATTCTTGATAATAATACTATTATTATTTTATTTATTTTTATTTATATTTTCTTATTATTTCTTTTTTGAAAAGATATTTCACCAAAGAAATTACCATAAAATAATTGAAAAAAAAATAGACATGGAGCAAACCTAAAGTATACATTTTCATACAAGTATTGTTTATTCTCTTGTTATTGCAAGACATAGAAAAATAGAAACATTCTTATTTTTTTAAAACAAATTAATTCATTATTTCACTATTTTTTCTTTGAATGAGAGTCATTAATATTTCTCTTTCTTTTCCTTTTTATTTACTAATCAAATAATGGAAATTCATAATTATTTTTTATCTTTTCTTTTCTCTCTCTTCCTTTATTATTGAATGAAACCAAATAAAGACAAATATATAATGCTTTGAGAATAATACTAGGACTTTGGATGAAGCTCCACAACATCAATGATTAAAATTACAAACTAGTTGTAAAATTGTTTAGGTTGTTCTTATCGTTGCTTTTTCTTATCATTCACCAAATTGATTTACAATGCTTTCATAAATGGAGAGTTACACAAGAATGTATATATGGAGCAGCCTCTTGACTTTGTCCAAGACAATAATGCTCTTGATACATTTTAGGAGAATTTTACCCAATTAGCTAGATTCATTTTTTTATATCTTCAAATAGCCATGTTTGAAGATTATTTACTCAAGTAGCCAAGTTTCCTATTCATCATGTGAATTCAGATTCTCACACCCCAAATTCACATTGTTTTTTTTTTTTATATAAACAAAATTAGTTAAGAATTTAGGTTTAGGAAAATCAAATTCACATTTTTGTTTTCTTTTCATTTTTTTAATATTTTTTTATTTGTTCGTTTATTTATGTTTTGGTTTTTGTTTATTTAATTATTTATTTTATTTTGCTTAGGATAAAATTTGTTATTATCTTAGAAATGTGAGTTATGAGTTTAACTCAACCCGAAAGCTAACTCATAGGGTGAAGTTTTCCCTCACTCTTGACATTATCTCTAGCCGATGTGAGACTTAAGTTTTTTTTTCCCAATAGGTTCCATATGTGGGTGATAATATGGATGAGTATCATGCAAATCTATTTTTTCCTCTAGCAAGTCCATCATTAGCTGTGCATTTGCATCTTGTGTTCTAGTATCTTCTGCTTCAAAATTTGATCATTGTTGTTGACTAGATTTTTCTCCTACAATGTAGTCAACATTAGCAAAAATCTCAACGTATGAGAACTTAGGGTAATCATCAATATGAAAAACATGGTTTGTAGGTCATCTTTGTTGTCAACTTTACAACTTGAATAATGTATATTTTGTGCTACCTTAGATTTATGGCAATGATAACAAAGTTTAGACACCTTAAAACCATCGTTACAGTTGAATTTCATTAAAATGGTGTGCTTGAGTGCATCAATTATGGTGACTTTTCTAATACGAATGGATTTACTATGGCCATTGAACAAAAAGCTCTTTTATCAGTTGAAGTAATTTCTTCATTGTAATATACTACAATGCAGACCTTGTTGGAAGTCATGCTCAAGCTTTGAGTATTTACTTAAAAGGAATCAAACAATTCAATTTGTGGTTGTTATCTTTGCCAAAACATTTTCACATATAATTGATATTTATAGGTGATTAATATGTCATAAAAAGAAGCAACTTAAATTTCATCGACAAAACTCACAACAAAAATCCCATTGATTCAAATTCGATGATTGTTCATGTGTCATGAATTGTCTAGAGTTTTGTCCACAGTGATAGTAAAAAGGAGCCACCTAGATTGCACCGACAAAATTAATGGCCAAGATCTCATTGATTCAAATGCGATAATTATTTATGTGTTAAGAATCATGTAGAGTTTTATCCATAGTGAAAATAAAAAAAGAATGACTTAGATTGTATTGATGAAATTAACAATCAAGATCTCATTGATTCAAATGCGATAATTGTTCATGCGTCAGAAATTGTGTAGAGTTTTGTCCATAGTGATAGTAAAAAGGAGCCGCCTAGATTGCTCTGATGAAATTAATGGCCAAGATCTCACCAATTTAAATGCGATAATTGTTCATGCGTCAAGAATCGTGTAAAGTTTTATCCACAGTGACAGTAAAAAAGAACGACCTAGATTACACCAATGGAATTAATAGCCAAGCTCTCACCAATTCAAATGTGATTGTTGTTCATGCATTAGAAATCATGCAAAGTTTTGTCCATAGTGATAGTAAAAATGAGCGACCTGGATTGCACTAATAGAATTAATGACCAAGATCTCACCAATTCAAATGTGATAATTGTTCATGCGTTAAGAATTGTGTAAAGTTTTGTCCATAGTGACAGTAAAAAAGAGTCACCTAGATTACAATGAGCAAATTAGTGGTCAAGATTTCATTGATTCAAATGCGATAATTGTTCATGTGTCAGGAATCGTGTAAAGTTTTGTCCATAATGATAGTAAAAAGGAATGACCTAGATTGCATTGGCAAAATTAACAACTAAGATCTCATCGATTCAATTGCAATAACTGTTAATACGTCAGGAATCATGTAAAGTTTTGTCCATAATGATAGTAAAAAAGTAGTAGATTGCATTGACAAAATTAACAACCAAGATCTCACTAATTCAAATGCTATAATTATTCATGCATTAGGAATCGTGCCGAGTTTTGTCTATAGTGATAGTAAATAGGAGCAACCTAAATTACACTGACGAAATTAATGACCAAGATCTCATAAATTCAAATTGATAGTTAAATCATGACTATTGAAGTTTCTCACACAACGTTAAATGTTTCATTTGTTTAATCATTTCTACCTGTATATACAATTTTTTAGATGTATTTTAATCACACATATTACCCTAACAACCTATATTTTCTCTCAAAGTTTTAACCAAATAATGTTGTGCATTGGCCAAACAACAACCTTAAATATTACAAATTTCTCGCTCTCATTCGTTTGCAAAAATGGACAAATCCTAACAAATGAACAAGGTGTGTTTTTCAGCTCTGACAAACCAATACCTTGCAGGGTTCTTGATAATTGCATGTTTCTTCAACATAAGTAACAAATTTTACACTCATTACAAATGGAAGATCAACATCATGAAGAATTATAAAAAATTTACTATAGGCATTCTATAGGAAGAGATGAAGTATGTATGAGCTATGATTCATTTCAAATTCAAACTGATGATGATGTAGCACATATGCAATCCACATTTGCTCAATATTGAAGATTGGGCCCTGTGGGGTTATGTGCAAAGTTTCATAGTAAAAAATCACAAACTAAATGATGGATTAACATGTTGAATACAATTTCTCCTCCATCGGTGGAAACATTGTGACCACCTCTAACATTCCTAACAAATCTAAAAATCAAAAGAAAAATGTTTTAAATAAACAATCAATTATGGTTGGTGTTATTGCATGTTGTTTTTAGATAATCACTCTTTCTATTTTATTCATCATTTATGTTTGTTGTTTTTAAGTTATACATTCATTTCATCAATTTTGGTTGTTATTGTTGTTAAGTTTGATTTTTTTAATTTGTATAATGTTTGTTTATTTTTATATCTTTCTAATTATATTGTCACACCAACAAAAATATATTTAGTCAAATTATATAATTAAATATGACTATAGAAACATTTAAAAATTAAATTAAATAATTATGTTAAATATCATTTTATAAATATTGTTAAACTTAGTTTAAGAATGTATATTTTCTTTAAATATAATTATATAATTATTTTAAAAAATTATTAAAACATTTAAAAAATAAAAACAAACTAAATAAAATAAAATCAATAATTAAATAAACAAAAAGCAAAAAAATTATAAATTAAAAAAATGAAAAAAATACATAAATAAATAAAATAAAAAAGAAAAAAATTAAAAAAATAAAACAAAAACGATAGTGTGAATTCGATTTCTCTAAACCCAAATTATCAACTTATTTTTTTTTAAAAAAAAACCTGATAGTGTGAATTCGGGATGTTAGAACCCGAATTCGAATTCAAATAGTAAACAAGAAACTTGACTACTTCAGTAAATAATTTTTAGACATAACTATTTAAGGATATAAAAAAAAAGATCAGTTTGATAAAAAAAATTCTACATTTTAATATATGTACATAATATTTTTTTGTCACTATTAAACTCTTTCACAAGTATTTTTATTTCTTGATTGTATCATTCATTTTAGTTTCAAAGATTTTAAAAAAACTAAGTTAATTTATTTTTATCAAAATATTATTAGTTAAAAATATCTTATGACACATACAAAAATATAAGATGCTTAATAAAGAACATCCTAATAATACACCATAAATAAACAATCACAATTCAAATATGCACATTCCACAGAAATTGATCATAGATCATTGTGTTCATCTTAGATAGAGCTCCAATTTGGACATTATATATTTCGTATTGGGTTAGATAGACAAGGGTCCAACATCTGCTATGTGTGTTTATCTTGGCTCTTAACATTGTTTCTTGGTCATCACCCAAGCCAGATCATGGAAGAAACTGTTCTTCTGATATCACTTGTGATTTTAACAACTATTTTCTAGAAATTAATTTTTCATTTAAAATCAGCTATTAAATTTCATAATTTATTTTTAAAACAAGTGTTTAAAAACAAATTATTTTCTTCTCATGTATTGTTAAAATATTGAAGAACAAATTTTTAAACTATATAAA
The DNA here is from genome assembly GCA_026544285.1 of Pachyrhizus erosus. NCBI lineage: Eukaryota > Viridiplantae > Streptophyta > Magnoliopsida > Fabales > Fabaceae > Pachyrhizus > Pachyrhizus erosus. The sequence goes on from JAMLFT010000285.1 coordinate 24,317, forward strand.
AATATACTTAGAAGAGAAAACGCTTTCAAGTATACTTAAAGAAACCAACAAATTTAAAATAAAAAAAAATATTTTTGAAATAAGTCATCGAAAGTAAATCTCTACGTACACGGAAAGTTTTGCCATCTCCATCATAATGAAATCAGGACATGAATACTTGTAAATAAATATTTTAAATCACTGATTAAAGATTAAACTGAAAAACATTTACTGATAAATAAAACATTCATTATATAAAGGTTATTTAACAATTTTTTAAATAACTAAAAATATTTTATAAAATATATTAACACTCCACAACTGACAGAAAATACAATAAAATAAAATCTAAAGAAAAATTGATTAGATATTTTTTAGGACGTGGCATGTTGGGGCCACATCATTATTAACTAGTGGAGCAGAAACTACCACGATCTAAGTCACCTCTCTCACTCACCAAATTTCAGTTGAGTTCAGCTCAACTATGTCTTCCTTATCCCTCTATGCCAACCTCTCCTCTCTACCTATCTCCCTTACCATTCGTTCTTCTTCATCCAAAGGTACCTCCCTCCATAACTACCCTTCAATTTCTCTTTCTCTGCATGCATACATGCTTCTCTTCTCACTCTTTTTTTTTTTTTTTTTTTTTTTCTGGAAGCAGATACCTCTTTGAGAGAGGATTGGAGGAAAAGGTCCAAACCTATTCAACCAGGTGGAACATACCCAGCAAAGGATCATTGCAGGTATATAGTTATGTATGTTTTGTATGTGTTACCCCATTTTATTTATTTATTTTTATTTTGGTATATGTTGTAGTTGTTACATGATTTTCCATGTTATTCTTAGTTCTCATGGTTTGGTTTTGTTATTATTCTTTTTGGGCAGTCGTTGTGGGTTGTGTGATACTTACTATATTGCCCATGTCAAGAATGCGTGTGCTTTTTTGGGAGATGGAATGTCTAAGATTGAAGTAAGTCTCTTTCTTTTCTTTATTGCTTGTACATCCTTATCCTTGGATGCATTGCAGAAACTAGGTGGCACCATTTTTTATTTTTATTTTTAAATATAAGATTAATAAAATGTTTCAAATTGATGATACAGTTGATGATGCTTATCCTTGTCATTGTCAATTTTTCTGATCTAATTGGTTTAAAACCCTTCTAGTGAAGTTGATGACGAATTGTGTCAAATTGAAACTTGAAATTTCAATGTGCAACAGATATTTGTTTGTCATTTTATCTTTGAAAGTTGAACTTCTTCAAATTTTCTATGCCTAATTCCAAAGTGAAGTTGCGTAAATATTTTTTTATTGGTATACTTTGCTACTACTTGGTTGTTTTAGAGCTGATATATAGCTGAATCCAGAATATTAGTCTTTATTAGAAAATTTTTTGCCTAACTAAAGTTGCTTCCATGCTCCACAATTGTTTTCCTTTTCAGAGATTGGAACCTGTTGTTCATGGTAGAGGCAGGAAAACTAATAGCTTGGATGAGACCTACTTAGGGGTATATGAGGAACTGTTGTATGCTCGGAAACTTCAACCTGTGGAAGGTATTTTTTCTGAGTAGAAAACAGAAGATTTTTTCTCATGTTTTTATGTCTTTGTTACTTCTGTATTCTTCTTCGTTTGGCACTGTTCAATTTTGAGGGTCTTTGAGTTCAGTGTATTTCTTGTGCATTAAATTATCTAATTCTCAGAGTTGAAACATTATCATTATATTATGACAATAAACAGCTGTCCTGTCTAGCAAATTTGAAGTTGTTTTTAGTAATGAAATATAAGATTTTGTTTCTTTTAGTTTGTAGTTTGGATGGATTTCAGTTTGGGTCCCTCAAGCCTCAAATTTCCTTTTTAATTTGATGCTTTAACGTATTAAGATCTAATATTTTCCATTCGTTGCTTCATTTAATGTAGTCCATAACAGTAATTTTAAGGGGTAAGGAATATATTGGGAATTATAGTAGGTAAAAGAAAATAGGAATTTTCTCACGTTGATATTTATAATCTAGAGTTTTTAGATATTGGACAATGTTTTATTAGAATTAAAGGTTCTCTTTACATGGAAAATGTTATTTTGGTCCTTGGAGGTGTGCCTCATCTAGCAATTTAGTCCCTAAATAGTTATTCATAGTCATACATTTAGCCTAGAATTATTCAAATTTGTTTTATTTTTTACCTTATCAGAAATTTGAGGGCAAGAAAGTTGTGTCTTGGTGATCAGTTGGTCATGAATTTGAATTCAAAAACATTCTCTATGCATATGCAAGGGTAAGGATAGGTACAATGACCCTCCCCCGCACTTTCGCATTGTGAGGAGCCTTCGGGCACTGGGGTACATTAGTTTTGTTTTAGTATGAAACATATATGACTAATTTAAGAACTGAATCACAATATAATATAAATAAAGGGTATAGATTATTGCATAATTTGGAGACCAATTTGATGAATGATGATTTTATATTTTATGCGGCTCTGGGAAACCAAGATGTCATGACTCATGAGGATGTTTATACGTTGAATTTTACAAAATGACAGTTACGGTACTTTTCCTGTGTTCTTTATTCATAGTAAACCACCTAATTTGTGCAATTTTACAGTTCATAGATAATAGATCAATAGGTAATTTTACAATCCAAGGGTTCCAAATTATTGATTTTAAATCTAGTCTACGTGCTAGGTTTCCCAATAGGGACAATAGTGAGTTTACTAATTAGTATATTATGAGAGCAACTGTTTCTCCCCCACCCGCATTTTTTTATTTTTAGTTTTATTTTTATTTTTGCTTCAATTTCATGAAGTGTCTAAGGAATAAAGGGGAAAAATTTTTCATGACTGAAAGTTTTCCTTGACTGAAAGTTTTCCTTATTTGGCATCAGAATTCGACATATTTATTTGATGCCAAGTTCAGTTCGCATTTGGCATATTATCAGAAGTTCTCCTTTATTCCAGGTGTTATTATATTAGCCCAGGTTTCTGACTAAGTTTTACATATCAAATTAATCCTGTTTATAGGAGCTCAATGGACAGGGATAGTAACAACAATTGCAATAGAAATGCTTAAATCAGGCATGGTGGAGGCTGTCGTTTGTGTACAAAGGTAATGGGACAAATTTGGGATTTTAGATGGGAAATAAGATGCTATTGTTTTTTATTGCTAAAGCTGTTTTTGTTTTCTTTGTTGATGACTTTGATGTAACTTTGTATATCATAGTGATCCTGATGACAGATTTGCTCCAAGACCTGTCTTAGCAAGGTTTGCAATTTTATGTCAAATGAACCTAAGTTAATTTTCTATCACTATATTAGTTTTGTTTTTTGTGTTAAAATACTTCCTTATTTGCTTCTTAAAATTTCTTGTAGGACACCAGATGAAGTATTGGCTGCTAAAGGTGTCAAGCCAACATTGTCACCTAACCTTAATACTCTTGCTCTTGTTGAGGTGTGCAAAATCTCTTTTCATTGGAGAATTTGTTATGATCTAGGTTAAATCCTATATAAATTTTTCAGCTGCATATAGCACAAAATTATTTATGAAAATTGTTGGAAATGTGCCTTAGATGCTGTCAAAGTAGTTTTAATTTGAATAAGTCAATTAGTAGAGATAAAAATATTTTATTGGGTTGTTAGTGGATTAGTTAGTTTTAGATTTTACTATTCAGTTATCAATAACAGCTCTTGAAATCATGAAACATAACAGTTATTTTTTATTTTTTGTATTTAAATAGAAGTCAAATTCAATAAAATAACACGCTTCTACAATGCAAAACAAACTTATATTATTTCTTTGTTAAATTGTTTTTCCTTTATCCTAAAACTAAAACCAACAATTGGTATCAGAGCTTTATTCTTAAGGAACCTGTGATAGTGAGAGTGGGTCGCCATGGAAGGAGAAACCACCATTTCGTTAATTGCTCCTCCAATGTTTGATGGAAAAAATTATCAAATTTGGACTGTGAGAATGAAAGTTTACCTAGAAACACTAGATCTTTAGGAACCTGTAGAAGATGAATATAAAGTTCTTTATCTACCAAACAATCCTACAATAGCCCAGATAAAAAATCAAAAAGATAGAAAAACGAGGAAGTCAAAAACAAAGACTTGTTTGTTTATTGCTTTTTATCTACTATCTTCACTTGAATTGTGACATTGAAGTCACCAAAAGAGATATGAGATTTTCTCAATAAGGAATATAAAGAAGATGTTAGAATCAAAGGGATGAAAACTTTCAACTTAATTAGAGAGTTTGAAATGCAAAGGATAAAGGAGTTTGAAACAGTGAAGGAGTATTCTGATCGACTTCTTGACATTACAAATCAAGTTAGGTATTTCGGTTAGGAGTTCCAAGACTCTAGAATTGTCCAGAAAATTCTAGTTACTTTATCTAAAAGATTTGAATCCACAATCTCTTCTTTAGAGAACTCTAAAGATTTGACAACTATTTACTTGACAAAAATTAAGTGCTTTACAAGGCCAAGAGCAAAGACGGCTTATGAGACAAGAAAACACAATTGAAGGAGCTTTGCAAGCAAAGTTGCAGATCAACCAAAGAACAAATGAAAAGAAATGGAGGGCGGATCAAGAAGAAAATGAAGAAAGTTCAAATGATAGATTAAGATGTCTATCAGGTAGATCAAACTATCCACTATGTCGGCATTGTGAAAAGAAAGGTTATCCTCCATTTATATGCTGGAGAAGACCTAATGCTAAATGTAGTGAGCGTAATCAAATGGAGCATGAAGCTATTATTTGTAGAAACAAAAATTCAACTACATGGTGAAGAGGTAAAGACTGCTAATCAAGAGGAGAAGGATTGCTTTTTTTCTGTCACATGTTTCTTTAGCGATGAATCAAGTCAGAATTGACTTATTGACAGTAGTTGTACTAACCACATGACAAACAAGGATCTATTCAAGGAACTAAGCATTGCAAGCACATCGAAGGTTCAAGTTGGAAATGACAAATACATGATTATGAAAGGAAAATAAACAATAGTAATTTCAACCTACTCAGGTATAAAGTTCATTTTTGATGTGTTGTATGTTCTTGAAATTAATAAGAATTTGTTGAGTGTTGGACAACTAGTTGAAAAAGGTTATAAAGTGTTGTTCGAAAACAAAAGCTACACAATTAAATATGCATATGGTAAGAACATTTTTCAAGTAAAAATGACAAGGAAAAACTTTATTTTAAATCCATTGGAAGAGGATCAAATTTCCTTTTCAATAAAAGAGGATATGTCTGAATTGTGGCGAAAGAAAGAAGCTGAAGAAGAAGAAAAACAAGTTGGTTTTGAAATGGCAGCCCCCAAGTCTCCTAGTGGTGCTACTAAAACAAAATCTACAACTATTGTACAAGAGCACACAAACAAACAAATACAATTGAGGGAAAATGAGATTAAAGAAAAAGTCGAGAAAATTGAGCATGGTGAGAAATGTGTAAAAACTATGAATTTAGAGTTGAAAGCTATTGAATGAAAGATAAGGAGTTATGGTGTAAAAATGTCATCATTAAGGATTGAAATTAAAGAGTTGACTAAGAAGTTGAAAGTTGAAAATGTTAAGGCCCAATCATATGAGAAAGAAGCAATAGTATTTCAGTAAGAGAAGACTCATCTAGAACAGAAGATCAAATTGTTAATGTTTTTACTAAGTCATTCTAAATCAGTATATTGAATTTTTTAAAAAGAAACTAAGAGTTTGCCGCCTCCAAGGCAAGGAAGAGTGTTGGAAATGTGTCTTTAGATATTGTCAAAGTAATTTTAATTTTAATTTGAATAAGTCAATTAGTAAAGATAAGAATATTTTATTGAATTGTTAATAGATTAGTTAGTTATAGATTTTATTATTCAGTTATCAATAATAACTCCTATAATCATGAAACATGATTTTTATTTAATTATTTTTTGTGTATTTAAACACAAGTCAAATTCAATAAAATAACACGCTTCTAAAGTGTAAAACAAAGTTATATTATTTCTTTGTTAAATTATTTTTCCTTTATTCTAAAACTAAAACTAACAAAAATAAACTAGTCTATAGATTTGAATAAAATTCTAAAAAAGCATGGGAGTGCTGGCCCGGAGGTTGAAATATGTTGAAATAACATGAAACAATATATTGGAATGAGAACCAAGGGCATTTTAACTTTTATCTTTGATTTCTTTTGTAATCTCCTTTTACTTGTTATCCTTCAAAATATAAGTTGGGTGGTACAAATGAGGAATGCATTTGGCTAATTTGAAAATATTGTGGTTCTTCTCAGCAAGATTCTGTTGTTTTGGCATTTTGCAAGAGTTATGAGAACAAAATGATTACATCTAGTATGTTGTCCTCATTTTGTGCACCTTGGCTTTGGAGAAAATTGAATCCATTCAATTGCTTTGTATCATTAAATTTAATTTCAAGACTGGTCTTTTAGAATTCACTTTATCCTTTGCAGTTTTACTGTTCTTCCTGCTTTTGTTCATTTGGCATTTTGCCTAAGAGCAACTGGTCCTTCAAAAATTTATTCTTTGCTTTGAACTGGATATTCTGTCTCTTAGATGAGAGAGAACTGTAAATTTGTTGTTGATTTGAGAGTTTCTTAGACGTATAAAAGGAAATTATAACTTCTATAAAGTCCAATCAAACATAGATATTAATTTTTACAGTATGAAACTGTAATAGAACACAACCTGTCAACTGCAGAACTGCCAACATATTTGTGCATATAGCATTGCTCTGTTTTGTTCCTTAATTTCATCTGTCATAAGATTTATTGGATGTATTCTTCAATGGAAACCTTTTATATGCATAGTATCTCTGTTTGAATTTTCATTATTGATAGGCTGCAGGTGTCAAGCGTCTTCTTTTCTGTGGTGTAGGTTGCCAGGTGCAAGGTATCACTAATATAAAAATGTATCTTTTGCAACTTATCATCATTTTCTCCATTGTGACTTGTAATGTTGTAATGCAGAATAATTTCTTCAATTGCAGCATTAAGATCTGTGGAGCACCACTTGAATTTGGATAAGCTCTATGTTTTAGGCACAAATTGTGGTATGGAAAAGGTCTTGTGTTTTGCTATAAATCATTTGTTGAATGTTTATCAAATTTGTGATATGAGTAATTTCTTAATGGATCTGTTTAATTTTATACACTTGAAAAAATGGACTTGTACTAAAATTCTCATTCCACAGTGGACAATGGTACTAGGGAAGGGCTGGATAAGTTTCTGAAAGCTGCGAGTCAATCACCAGAAACAGTTCTACATTATGAGTTTATGCAAGATTACAAGGTTTTCAGCTGAAAAATCCTTTCTGGTTTAGAGCAGTTATGAACAAATTGATAATTTATTATAGTAGAACCAGCGATTGATTTATTTAGGATAGTGCTTTATCGTAGCATCTTTCTGTATTACCAAGTTTACTTTATGTTACTCAGTTGTGGTTTCAAACATTCTGGCAGGTTCACTTGAAGCATTTGGATGGTCATATAGAAGAGGTATAAAAAACTCCTTTTATTTTACCATGTCCATGGGTTTCACAGGCAAGCAACTTCGTTCAGATTCAAATTTTACCTTAAACAGGTTCCTTATTTCTGTCTGCCAGCAAATGATTTGGTTGATGTTATTGCCCCATCTTGTTACAGGTATTGTTATTTTACTTCGTCTAATGTGATTGCTTGAAATTTATGTATAAAAATTATGAGTTTGTTTTTACTTAATTTTCTTATTTTCTCCTTTCATTATATGTTGCACTAAGTTGTCAGTTTCTTTTCCTTCCTTTTTTTTTCACTGCAGCTGTTTTGACTACACAAATGGGTTAGCTGTAAGTCTTTATCTACTTGACCATCGTGTCTTTTTGACATGCATATTTTACTTGGAACTTGGGAGGATTGTGTTAATTGCTTTTGATTGTTCGTAAAATTGTCTACAAAGTACTAACTGTTCACTTGCCAAATTTTTTCACCATATGTTGTTTAATCACTTTCCATAATGCTAAAATATTTTGACCTTTTTTTTCTTGAGTGTAAAATAGTATGTTGAACTTGGTTTTGGTTGACTATTCCGTAAATATTAAGAAATGATAACTTATAATCCACTTAGAATTAAGGAATTATATATGTACCTATTTTTATATTTTCACTTGCTTACATGCCCTCCTTTTATCACCTAAATTTGATCTGAAATTGCATTTGGAGATGACAATTTTGTCTGACAATGAGATGACTTATGACAACTTATTGATTAGGTATTATATTGTATCTACGTGTTTTTTATTACTGTATTGTAGGATATGCTTAAAAAATATTTTGTATTGATTTATGTGTATGATTATGTCCTTTCTTCCAGATTCTTTGAACTAGCTCACTTCTCTCCGTTACCTAAAACCCATATGCATTTTTTAATCCTCTTGTAGGAACTAAATTTCTGTGAGTGTATGTGTATATGTATGTGCATGCATGTGCTTGAGTATTAATGTATAACAAGAAATCCCAAGAAATCAGCTTCCATTTAATTTCTATTTTCTGTGAGTGTATGTGTATGTGCATGTGCATGTATGTGCTTGAGTGTGAAATGTGAAGAACTGTTGTTCATTGCCAACTTGCCATGTCCTTATTAGACATGTTTTGCTTGACGTTTAGTTGTTTACATTGGTTGTTCATCTTTTCATTTTAAGAAACTTTTATTAGACAGTAGAAAAATAATTTTCAGGACTTAGTGGTTGGATATATGGGCGTGCCAAAATATGCTGGAATCAGCATGACACAACATCCACAATATGTTACAGTCAGGTAACTCCCCTGACTAAAACATGTTTCTGTTTTTTGACATAATATCATTTGGTCTATATATGCTCTTTTGTTAACATGAATGTTTATTGGCCTAAGAAATCATGCATTACTCTTTCTTAAAGGGTTACTTTTTGGTAAGAATGGTTAAGTTCTGCATATTTTGCTCTTGATATGACAGGAATGAGCGTGGAAGAGAGATGTTGAGTCTTATAGAGAACTTACTGGAGATTAGTCCAACAACTAGTGCTGTAAATTACCAGTTCTATTCCATCTAAGAATATTATTATTATTATTTTAAAATAAAGAAGAGTATTATTTTTTCTGTCTGATTCAGGGGGATAGGCGACCATTTGTCATGGAGACTGTTAAGGCTGATGATGAAGCTAAGTTTGGTATATTTCATTCATTACATAATGTATTTATGTTATAGGGTTTTCTCTGTCTCGTCCTGGCACTTGGCATAGGTCCATCTCACATTTGGTGCTTTGTGATAAAATTGGATTTTATGGATTAATCTATCTATGGTAGAATATGACAGTTATTTTATTGTCTTAGGCTAAGAGTATCTTCTCTGTTGATGAGTACTACCTTGTCAAGTTTCAAAAATTGATTAATTTGAAATTCTTAACCAGGAAGAGGTCCTTCTCAACCTGCCCCAAAGTTTATTGGAAATTTGCTGGCTTTTGTACTAAACTTGGTACAAGATTCATATCAATTTATCCATTGATACATTTATATTATGCACAATATAATGATATTTTAGCTCTGGCTTTTATGTTCAGATTGGTCCAAAAGGTCTTGAATTTGCACGCTATTCACTTGATTATCATACCATTCGCAACTATCTTCATGTGAATCGTATGTGGGGAAAGGAAAGGTACGCAGAATGTTGTGGGTTCTAATTAACATTAGTGTGATTTGATCCTGATGTTCAGATTTCTTTCCTCATAAATATGCTGTAATTAGGACAGATTTGATTAGATTTAATTGGTAGAGATTCTATTAAATTTTATTTCCTTAATTAGCTTAGATAATATAGCTTATGTATATTCTTCTTTGTACTGTAAAATCATCAAATAATGTTCAGAAATTGTTCTTTCCTTCTTTATTTCAAGTTGGTACCACAGCTCCTTGTCTAGGAGATTTGCTTCCACTAACCCTGGGTTGCTTTCATTATGGCACCGACATTAGGTTGCCTTTATTTCAACTAGAGCTGCTTTCATTACTTCTTGATCTCTTGTTTTAGTTCCTTCATTGCGCCTGGGACCTTGTCAGCAGCTTTGGCATCCTATTCTTTGCCTCCACCATTGTCCCCCCTCATTTCGAATTGCCACACCCACCAAGAATGTTGGAGCGTAAGTGTGAAGAAGTGCAACATTGGATAAAAATAAACAAATTGAGCAACATATAAGTGAGAAATACCTACAAACTTAAAGTCTTCAAGTTTTAAGTTAAAGGTGGTGTCAACATTTTATGGCATGCTCATGTTCCATTGGCGAAGATCTCCCCCCTCCCCCGGTGTATGCCCCCCCTCAAATTCTCAACATGGCCAGAACCCATGATCACACACCATATTTGATGCTCCCACATGCTCCTGCACATATTTTTTTTTTTTTTTCTGTCCAGTGCCTGATCTCCTTCTGCCACCCCAACCTGCGTGAGGAGGTGTCTGACTACCTGTCAGCTTGCTGAAGATCCCTCTTCACTCACCAGTCACTTGTGCTGTTGGTATAGTGGCCAATTGGTCCAGTCACTGCTTGGGTATAGAAGTTTCGTCCAATCCCTTACACTAAGCACATTCTTTGATGCTGTTTTAATTGCAATGTTTGAGGAAGGTCCCAAGTCAATCCCACAGTCTAATGGCAGACAATCATCACCTCTAATCCCCCAAGATATTCCAGGGTTGCATTCTTCTAACCAACTTAATGGTTGGAACTATATGGAATCTTGAAGGGTAGAGAAAGGCTCAACCACAATGAAGGAAAAGGCTCTAATTGAGATTGGCCAATAGTTTGAAGCATGAGATGATGGAGACTTGCTCATTATGTTGGTAATGATGAACTCCATGATTCCATATATTTAGCCAGAATTACATGTTCTTTTCCACCCCTCGGGGGAGATATAGGATAATCTACATCAAACCTTATCTATGTAGCAAGATATCTCCACTTGTTAATTCTCAATACTAGGCAAGGAACTCTTTTGGTGACTAATTATTGTAGGACCTTAAATGGCTTGTGGGTTGAGTTTGACCAATGCCATAAGTTTGAAGATGAAGTGTAGTTATTTATTTTCCCATGCAGGATATGGTATCTTCCTTCAACATTACTCTTAACACTATTCATGAAGAACTTAAACCAGTTTATGTCAAAAAAAAAGAGAACATAAACCAGTTTAGGATAAAGTCAGCACTGCATCATTGGCATACTGGAGACAACGAAAACCTGACCTAGTATATGTAACTCTGAGTGTGAATATTCCTTTGAATAATAATAACTTTGATGACTTGCCAATTGCCTTGAGCAAAGAAAAAAGGTCTTGAGCCAAATATCTCATTCTAATTTGTTCCAATTAAACACCTTTTTGTGCTGCACTAAAGTTTTATCTTAGTCATTGATTCCATCCAGATTGCCACATCAATACAAGAAACTTTGAAGGATAAGAACTAGGTGAGCCATGCATGAAGATACAAGTGTCAGAGAAAAATGAGCCTTAGGAGATCATCGGGTAGCCAACTGATAAGAAGGCAATGGGGGTGTAGATGGATATACACTGAAATATTTGGTTTTATGGTACTCTGGGCTAGTATAAGACAAGGCTGGTTGCAAAGAGATACACTTAGAAATGGGATTCATTTTGAAGAGACATTGGCTCCCATAGTAGGAATGAACTAGTCAGGATTATCCTTTCCTTGGTGGCATAGTTTGGTTGGAAGTTGCATCAGTTTGATGTTAAAAATGTATTTCTGCATGGCAATTTGGAGGAGGTATTTATGGAGATTCCATTGAGATATGACTCAACTAATGGAGAAAATAAGGTCTTGTGTTGATTAAGAAAGGACTTACCCGAGCTTAAGTAGTCTCCTTATGCTTGGTTTGGGATATTCACTCAGGCTATAGCATCCTCAGGTTAAAAATAGAGTTAAGGTGACCACACTCTCTTTATAAATGATTCTAGGCAGGAAAAGTTACACTTCTAGTCTATTTGTATCCTCTTTCGGAGGCAATCTTGTTTGTGATATGGTCAAACACTAGTGGACATCTCTCTCAGTAGAGATTCAAATCTTGGTTCACCATGTTAAGGGAGATTAGCCCGTTCTTCTATATCCAACCCTTGTTGTAGACTATGCAGATGATATGATCATTGGAAGTGATGATAATGTTGAAAATTAATTCCAAGAGAGAAGCAAGCTGCTCGTTTTGAAAAGGACCTGGGAAAGCTGAACCACTAGAACAAGGATTGAAATTGCCGACTCCAAACAAGGATCTTTTATATCTCAAAGGAAATATATCATTGATCTTCTTAAGGAGACATAGGTAAGTTGAGTTGCAAAACCACTAGAGCACACATAGTAGAATCATAGAATTGGTAGTGATGAAGAGGGCCCAAAAGTGAAGATGGGCAAATATTAGAGGCTTGTGGAAAAGCTTATTTATCTAACCTACACTAGGCCAAATGTTGCTTTTGTAATCAGTGCAGTTAGTTCATGCATGATCCATGTGAGAAACACTTGCAGTCGGTAAATAGAATCCTTCAGTTTTTAAAAGGAAGCCTAAGAAAAGGGTTGCTATTCAGGAAAGAGGTGAGATTGTCCGTGGAGATAAATGCAATAAAATTTCGTGCTATGGTTTAGGGGTTTGAGTTATGGATGAAAGTTATTCTTAATTACCTTTAAATAAAGTATGAAGCTCCTATGAAGCTATTTTGTGAAAACAAGTTTGACATTAGCACTGCTCACAACTCACTTCAACATGATATGGTTTTACAGCTATAATATACATCTCTTTAGGGGTTAAATAGGCATAAATTTCATTAAGGAACTACTCAGATAGTGGTTTCAAGATCTCATTGGTAAGGTGAGATTGATAGAGATATTCATTCACCAACTTGAGTAGTAATTTTGTGAAACCTAGTTAACATAATTAACATGATTTGATCCTATTGTTCAGATTTCTTTCCCAAATTCCTGAATTAGGACATATTTTATTAGAATTGATTTGTACAAATCTCTTAGACTTTATTTCCTCATTTCCCCTTAGAGCATTTTCAGCACAAGTGCTCTAATGATTTGCTTAAAGTCAAGCAACATTGCTTAAATTTTTTTTCTATTAAAGTAATTGACTTAACAATGTGCTGTAAGCAACGTTGCTTAAATAAATAACGTTACTTAATTGATTCATATTAATAAAAAATTATTTTTTCAATCATAAAATTTAATTTAAGCATTTATTTTAACAACTTTAACATTGGAGTGAACTTTTGCACAAAATGTTTAAATCTATGTGACATGGTAGATTCCATAAAATTAAGATAAACAATTATGTATTGAAGATGCCCTTAATTAACATAGGTTAGATATAGCCTGTATGGTATTGTATCACTCTACTGTAAAACCATCAAATAATATTCAGAGATCATTTTCCCTTCTTGCTTTCTAGTTGGGATAATTTATGGCAACCCTTACTTTGATGTTAAGGATAATTAGTTTATATTGCTGAAATGCAGGGCTGATAGGCACATGCCTACATATGCTAAGAAAATTGTGGATTTGTACAACCAAAATGGTCAAATTGAGAAGATGCTTTCTGACAAGTGATTCTAACAGATTAAAAGCTTCCAATCAGTGGCATAGGTGACTTCAAAGTTATGAATTGAATCTATTTTTCATTTTACACTCAAGTCATTGGAAATAATCATGAGGTCATAACTTAGCCTATATTTGGATAAAGAACCGGTATATGAGCTTGTCCAATGAATTCCAGATTTAAAGAGAAGTGATTAGCAGGTTGGACAACTCTTGATTCATATAAAAAATATTTAGGATAGAGTACTCAGCAAATATGAAGATTTAAATTCGAACTTGCTGATTACAGGTCTACTCATTTGTGAGCTTTTTATTATTATTATTTTGAGTTTTGTAAAACTGCCTTGAGACTTGTAGCAAGAAAAATCTGGGAACAGTGTTATATTTTCGTCACTGTGTCATAATATTAAAAGTTAAAACACGTGATTGAAACATTATTTCCATGCAAAATATGCTATCAATCTTGTTGGTTACAATTCTCGTTAGTATCCTAGTACCATAAACACCATATTCGACAATGTCTCGTATCTAATGAATGAAATTCAGGAAAATCATTTTATTTTTTCTTAACTATCATAACTATGGCCTTGACGGTGGAATCTTAAGGTGTTTTCACGTTTTGATTAATTCTAGTTCGTCACTATGTTATGTTGCAGAGATTGTAAATCCGTGCTGTCCAAGCAAAATGAAAAGGAATTGTTATTCTCACCTGTTTTTCCTATTCTCACATCCCATATTTTTTAACTAAAATTCCTATTCCACCCTTTCTCTCACCCGTTCTCCCTCCCATTCACTTCTTTCTCTTCTCACTCCTTACTTTTACTCTTCTCATTCTCTTCTTACAGGCACTCTCACCTCACCTACTTCCACACAAACACATTCCCTTACATAGTACCGATACAACAAATAAAATAAGATTTTATTGTATTAAGATATATAATAAAAATATATTTTTGTTGTATATATGAACAAATATGTTATAATAAATATAGTGATACATCTAGGATCTTATGTTAGGGAGATAATCTATTAAATAATAAAAGATTATTATTATTATCATGAAAAAATAAAAAAAATCAGGATAGAAAGTTTAAATATATAAAATTAGAAGATAAAATATACATATTAATGATATTTATATATAATTTTTTAAAAGTAAGAGAGTGTAAATGTACTCTCTTATTTTTATGGAGATTCATTAGTGCATGTATAATAAAAATATGTTTTTGTTGTGTATATCAAGATAATGTGAAAATAAATATATAGAATATGTTTGATAAAATACTTGAGCAGCTTTTAAGTTTCTTTGACTAACTTATAAGTTACTTCGATTAAATAAATTTGATTTGATATATATATTTATTTTAATAACTTAATTGTTTATTTTTATAAGTTACTTCAACTAGCTTATAAAAATAAGATATTTTATAATAAGTTATTGATTTTTTTATCTTTAAACAATTAATAATATCCTTTTATGTTTATTTGTTCTTATCAATTAACTTATCAATTAGTTTTATAAAATATTTTTAATTCAATCAACTAATTTATAAGATTATAATTTTAACTAGTTTATCAATTTTTGTTAGTTTATAAACTAATTTTATCAAATATAATCATAAAAAATGTATTTATGTTGTATATTTAAACAAAATATGTCAAGAAATATAATAAAAATATATTTTTATTATATCTAGACAAATCCTATCTAAATATATAACAAAAATATGTTTTTGTTGTGTGATCTTAATAGAAATATGTTTTTGTCAAAGGTATTATTGTAAAAAAAAAAAAACTTTTCTAAAAAAGTTGGAGGTGAATTTAATAAGAAGGCAGATGAGAACATTAACTTCCCAAATAAAAACTCAGCCTCCACCGTTCTTTAAGTTGTTTTCTTCGACATTTCTGGTCTCCATTCAGCCCAAAAAAAGTTGGTATTTTTATTTTGTCTCGCCGTTTCTTGTGTTGTACACAAGCCCGAGAGTGAGTTTTTAGCACTTGAAAGGGAAATTTAATGATGTAAGTCTAGGATGTATTAATTCATAAATCATTAAATACTTTTATGAATGTCAACTAAGAAAGGTATGTAAATTATTTGTGGTTGTTCAATCATTTGATAATTAGAGTTATTTTTTAATAAATAAATAATTATGAGTTAGACTAAATATACTTTTATCAATCCCTTTTTTTTTTGTCGTTAAGGTAAAAATTTGGACTAATTTTTTTTTTTATCTTTATCATTGAATTACTATTCAAGATCCATGATTATATTTTTTCATCAATTCAATTTCCATTCATATTTTTTTTATTTTTTTTGTTAAGGAATAGATTGTTTTGCTTAGATGACTTAGATGTATTGTATTTTTCTAAAAAATTATTAGACTGATGAAATTTAATATAATATTTATGAGATCAATAATATTCAAATATTTTTTTAAATTTATTGATTTGAGCTTGACTTGTTTTATTTTATTTATACTTTAACTGTTTTTCATTTTACAAATTTTTAAAAATATTTTTTAACTTTATCAATTTAATATTTAATAAAATATGTTAATGCTAGATAATAATCTACAAATAAAAATATGTATTAAATATGTGATATAACTTAACTCATTTATATTTCTAAAATTGTAAATCATGAATTGTTTTACAAAATTGTTTAGTTGAGTTCATTTGCTTGTTTAAAAACGATTAGATTTTGAAAAGTAAAAGCTTTGTTTTTAAAATATTTTCAAGAAATAAAAAATAAGTGATTATTTTCTAAAATTAAGTAGAATTAAACATGTTCGAAAGAGAACAGTGATATGACATTTCTTTAAACTTACTTTAACCAATATAGAATATGCTTAAGAATATCTTGACAACCCAGCAAGTTGATATCATTAAGGACAAATTATATTCACAGTTCTTGTGATTTAATGAAATTATACTTGATTTTTTTCACTCCTTTTAATTTATATAATTGTATATGGAATTAAGGGAGATTTATTTCAATGAAAAAGATATATAATACTATTTTTATATATAAATGAAAAGAAAGAAGAAAATAGGTCATGCACTAATAGTAAAACATAATTTTATATTATCATTTAATCATATATTATTATGTATGAAAAGTTTATTAAATTTTATAAAAATTATTTTAAAAATTATGCTTATAATGATTTATGCTTAATTGGAAATATAACTTTTTTTCATAGAACATATCTGTAACATCCTGTTTCAAATTTTTAATCTTAATAATAAAGTAGTATGGAATTTTAGGAGAAAATAAATGTTAGAATGTTAATTAAGAATTTTTTTTTAAAATTAGATAAAAACTTAAATTTAGTTTGATTGGGGAATGTAAAAATAGCAATTATAAAAAGACAAGATTAATAAGATAATCTAAAATAGAAAATATAAAAATTAATAAATGGAAGAATAAATTAATAGGTATATATATATATGTAAATTTTTTTAGATAAAGTATAAGATATAAGAAATTAGAAGCATAAATTTAAAATAGTAATATGAAATTTCAAAATAAAAATTTGAGTTTTATAATTAATTACATAAACAACAAAATTTAAAGAAATAGATTTATAGGATTTATAATATTATTTTGACGAAGAAAATAGGAAACAGGTAAAGAAAAACATAAAATGATTTATAGGAATTTTAGAAAATTTTACAAGTAAAAATAATTATTTTAAAAATAAAAACAAAAAATAATAGAAAAAGAGAAAAAAAAGAAAAAAGAAATAGAAAAGGAGGAGGGAAGAGTCAAACCCAAGAATATAAGAGGTATTAGTGTTGGAGCAAATAAAGAAAATAAAAGCAAAAACAAAAAGGGGTTACTCAAGAATCAAACCCTTGCCCCTAGGAAAGCTAAGGAGAAGAAGAGAGAAAGTTGCCAGTTAGAATGCTAGGCTTATTGCTAGCAACTTATTCAAATAAAATATAATTAACCTTTTTTATTTTCTTCATCAGCGCCACCATGGAAGCACCTTCTCCAATCACGTGCTTTCGTCTATTACCTAGTCACCCAGCCTAGCAACCTAGCTTCCTGACTCAGCAAGGCTATGACCTACTTTTAGATTTAAAATAGGATAAATTTGGGCGGTAGAAATGTTATACAAATGATCTTTGACTCGAGTTTCAGAACATCTCTCACAACAACTTCTTCTCTTCGATCTCACTCAATTCTCATCCTTTCTACTTCGTTTCAATCCCAACAATTTTGAAATACCATGATCTTTGATTCTATTGAAGAAATTCGAAGAAATAATCAATGAATCACAAATTGGAAGCCTCGCTAGAGACTCGTTTCTCGTTGGAATTTTTAAATTGAGGTAGGAGAAATTATTTTTTCTTCAATTTTGATTGCTAGAACCATTTTAAGTTATTTGAATTTGGATTTTTGAAGGTTTAACGATTTATGGTAGTCGAATTCATGAAAAACGAATTGAAATTGAAACTTTGAAATTTCGAACTCACAGTATTTCAATTTTGTTATTCCAAGCTGTTATTGATTAAATTACTTATTAGGTAAACTTTGTAATTGGTATTCAAAGGATTTTGGATATAGAATTTACTGATTTTTACAAAATAAGATAGAAATTGGATCGAGTTCAAATTCTAAATCTTGCTTGTGTTGATATTTGCATAATTCAAAATTCCAGTGAAAGACTAAAGGATTTTTGATATAGAATTTACTTATTTTCACAAAATAAGATAAAAATTGGATTGAGTTCAAATTCCAGATCCTGCTCGTGTTGATATTTGCATAATTCAAAATTCTAGTGAAAGACTAAGTTATTGTTTGTTCATTTGTATAGGTCTTGATTTTGTTGGTATTTGTTTTTTTATCAAAATTGTCTATATATGATAATGCAATTGTATTTTTTTTATATGCCAAAAGGCAGTATGATTAATTTCACAAATTTCTTTTATTATCTTTATTTCATATTTTTTAACGATTTCTTGAAGATTAGGTGTTTAATTTGTTCTTCTATTCTTTTAAATCTAATTTCTTTATTTAATAAATTTATTTGTCTCTTTTTATTTTCAAATATAGATGACTCCTTTAATAAATTTAATTCTCTTGTTTTAGGAGGTCTTGTAAATTCAAAAATTATAGACTTTCCTAATGCATGAGTTTCTAATCCTTTTTTTGTTACTTGCAAAGGATATAATAAAGTTAAGAAAGGTCTTCCTAATATCATAGATGTGTTCATGTTTTTTATTAATACTAATGAAGAATTATAACATACTTTTTCTTTACATATTTTTTACATTAGATAACTTATATTGTATACTCATTTTAGTTCCATTTACACTAGTTACTATTTCTTTTGTTTTTTCATAATATTGTATTGGAATTAAACCTTATTGTATACAATTAATGTCTGCTCATGAATGTATTAAAGCAATCACTTTAAAAGTTTTATTCTTAACTACTAATATAATCTCTGTATATCATTTATGTGTAGTTATAAGACTTAATATATTCATATAATTTTCTTTAGATTTTGATGTAAATGGTTATGTATTTTCTTCTTGTGTAATTAAAACATTAGTTTGGTCTCTTATAATTTTTTTTCCTTCTAAGCCTAATAATCTGTATTCTAACAATATATCATTTTCTTTTAATGTTTGTATTTCTTATTTTAAGGTCTTTATTTCTTCTTGTAGATCTCTTATGGTTACTAGTTGATTTGGTCCTTTAAATCTATCATAAATTTCTTTTATACTAATAGGTTCTATTGGTTTTTGGGCTTCTTCAGATTTTTGAATTAAACTGCTTAATTGTGTTAAGAATTCATCCCTTAGGAAAGAATCTTCTAATTTATCTATTATAGAAATTAATGTTGCAGTTTGTTCCTTGGTTAACATATTTATGGTTTTACAATTTTCACAACTACATAGGCCTAAACCTAAACAATAATCTTCATCACTTTGTTCTAATGATTCATTACTAGAGGTTTCGTATTATATATTGTCTACTTCTACTTCACTACTTAATTCTTTTTCAAAATCAGATATTTCTTCTTCTGAATTAATCAAGATATTAAGTAAAGTTTCTCTTAGTTTTTCATCTTCTATTTGGTTTATTTTTTTAACTATTCTACAATTATTTGCATAATGCCTATTTTTCCACACTTTCAGCAGATATTATTTTTCTTTTAATGTTTCTGTTCATAAATTTCTTCATAGGTTTATGTTCTTATGTTTGATAATTTTGTTTATTCTTAATATATGGTTTTCTTTCTATCTTATTTTGTTTCTTTATTATCTTCTTTTTTCTAGTGCTAGGCACCCTAATGGACTCTATACCATATTGTTGACAGAAAATACCTATTTCTCTTTTATTTATCATGCTTTAATTTATAAGTTTATTTTGTAATTTAAAATTTGTACATATCTGAATACCAATTTCTATTACTATATTATGTATTTGTCCATAAGTTAATCTTTCATATTGAACTGGTTTCCGTAATGTCTTTCTAGATTTAATTTTACCTTTTCTGAAAACAATTTTGTAAGGTCTGCTAGGAATCTTTCTTTCCAAAACCCAGTGAACCCATCTTCTCTTAAAGTTATCTTTGATAAAAAAAACTGTCTTTATACCAACGGTAATCAGACATTGTTGGACAATATAAGATAGCTAGCTGACTAACTACTCTTTCCTTAAAAATATTAGGATCTCCTACAAAATTTTGGATTATTGAATATATTAAAGTTGATACTACATCCTCTTGATTTGTTTCTAATTTTACACTATTAATGATAACTAACTTATCTTGTTCTGTACAAAAATTATCCCACCAGCCTTTTAATTGGCTAGTGAATCCCTGTATTATGGAAATAGCTGTAGATTTGTCTCTGCAACCTTTTGATTTATGGGTTGTGGCTGCCATGGTCATTTAGAAGGTTAAATCTAAGATGGTTTGTTCACTTAAGGCGTCTAGAAGAAGAAGAAGAAGAAGAAGAAGAAGAAGAAGAAGAAGAAGAAGAAGAAGAAGAAGGATTACCAAAGTACCCTTTGCCAATAAATCTGAAATATTACCATTCTCTTGTTTTCAAATTTCGAAAATTTTTATAAAGACACTTTTGAATACACTGACATTAGTAATTGAGAGTCAATGTGATATAAATTGAATAAAAATATTTTTTAAAAATTACCAAAATGCCCTTAGATATAATTTTGATATTTTTGGTAATATTAATACAAGGAAAAAGGAACCTAGGTATTCTACAACAGAACTAAGTGAACTTATATTATTCTTAAAGTTGAAAGGCGATAAAAATCAATAAAAATAATTTTTTTATTTAGAAATGACCAAATTACCCCTAGATTAGAAATGTATCAATTTTGTTGTTTGGTTATCTTTAATTTAAAGAAATTCATAGTAATAACAATACCAAGTAAACCAATAAGTTCAATAAATCACATGAGAAACAATATTACTTAAAATACAGAGTATTTTAAAAATTACTAAAATATCATTTTTATGAAAAATTACTAAAATATCCTTTTTATTAAAAGATTATTTAAAATAATTTCAAACTAATATCCAAATATCTCTTTTCCTTCTCAAATGGATACCTATTATCTAGTTTGTATGTTGCAGGAAGAAATTTGAAAAGACAGGACATAAAAGACAAGTAAAATGACTAAAATACTCCTCTTATATATAAATTTGAGAATTTTAACTAAACTTCGATAATTATCATGATGTCCTTTATGATGTGTATTCTCCTTAATGATATATCTAACTTTATTTGTGATTCATTTTGATGAATATAAGAAAAACTTTCATTGGATAAAATCCTAAGTTAGTAAGACAAGTAAACTATAAAGAATTCGATAAGTCTTAGTGATATAAAAGATCTCTTCTGTAGTATGATATTTGGCTACAAAGAGCCAAGATGATGAATTGAATTGATCAATTGATGTTATAATGGATAAATACTTGATATAAAGCGAGATTTCACATTAGTGAATGTATTTTGGGATTTTGTACCTTGAGACTTGATCGAGAAGAAGGCTGAAAGTAGCCCTTAATTATAAATCATGTGAGATATAAGATTGGAGGAATGCAATGGGTTGACTATAGAAGCTACTTGAGGAATGTATGCAGGTTGTGGAAGTTCTTGAGGGTGTAAAGACGTCAAGTTTGTGGGTCATTCTAGAAAAAAAGGGTCACACTAAGCCAGCTTGGCAACCCAAATGTCGTAGAGCATTTCCAAGATTGGTGGAGAGTATATGAGTCTTGTACCAGATTAGAATATGTACTCTTGATCGTCACCCATATTACAAATTTATGGACTAGATAATACATTACGCATAAGTCATCAAGGAGTTAGTAGTTAGAGGTAGTGAGGGGCCCTAATGCGCTAGAAATAAACTAATAGGACATGTGACGGTAAGTTAAGTGAAAACTATTATAGGTATGTCATTGTATGTGTTTGATGGAGAACAAATGGAGAACAAATGACTCACTCTTACAAATCCTACATTTTTTAGGACAAGATGATTAATGAATGTCGTCCCTTATTCCACTTATCTATTATGCCTCGTTGTGGACGATGGATTCAGGATCCCTTATATCAATTGGATACCTATACCAGATATATCTGACTTACTTTCTTCCTATGTCATTTCTACTTCTACGCTCAGTCAAATTGACCTCCCCATAATATTAATTCAAATTGTACCCCCCAAGTTCTCATATTGTTCTCTAGGATTTCTCTCACACCCTAAAAGAAGACGATAAAATAATCCTAGTCAACCTTTTATATTCCTTCTCACTAGCACCAGACCATTTCTAAGACTAGAATCCTCAAAAAAAGAAGATCCGTCTGAAAATTTGGGACAAAGAAGAGAAATTTTAAAATTTCAGTTTTTATGATATACTAATGACAATATTTTTAATATGTATTAATGTAAATTAATGTTTATTTGTAATAAATACAAGTTAATCTCTAACTGTTTCAAAAGTTAAAAACTATTAATAATTTAGCTTGTTACAATATCCATTAAACTCTATGCATGAAGAATACGTGTAAGTAAAAAAAAAAAAAAGATTATTGAAATAAATTTTATTAAACATGAGAGAGTAGGAACGGTTTTTAGTACTTCTCTTTGGTCGCATTACCAAGCCCTTTTCTCTTTCTGTGAGGTCATTCAAACTCACTTTTAATACTTCAATTAACCGTTTCTCAGAAAATTCAATATAATAATATGAGATTTTGAACGAAAATGCTGTGAATGAATTAAATGTTGCTAACATAGAAATAGACTTATACCTACCAAAAGATCCTTCAGAAGAACGTAAAATTGTTTGGAGTCACAGGATGTGATGTCTAATGCATGGACATAGCAGGCATAACACGTGCATGTGGATAATTCTGCTTGCATCATGATACCAGAAATGGTAACAAAGTACGTGCACTCAACCCAAAAAGGATTGTTCCTACCATTGTAGCCATTCCTTTTCATCTATCCTTTAAGATTATAACATATAAATTCAAAAATACAATTAATGTTCATATATTAAAAAGATTATTTTTAACTTCTCGAGGATTATGTCATTTACTATTATTCTTCATAAATTGTAAAAGTATGAAATATTTTAAGAACTAGAGTTGAAGACATAAGTGAGAAAATTATCCATACTTCACATACTGGTTTCCATACGTCATACTGTGATTTTGCTTAAGATATGATTTTAACACTAAACATGAAAATCTCTTATGTGATATACATTTATTTATATTGAGAAAATATATATTATGTATCTAAAAATATAAAAAAAAGTTTTATTTAGTTTGATTTATATAACTTTATCATGATTTTAAAATTTAAATATTAAAAATTGACTTAAATATATTTTTTGTGAACAATATTTAAAAAAGTTATAATCCCGTAAAAATACAATATTTTTTAATTAACTTATTTTTTTTTTACTTGTTAAGAAATATAAAGATTATTTACTTTTACTTCTGACAAACTAGATTTTAAATTTATGTGATGCACAAATATGTTTAAATTATATATTTTTTATATTTGTATTTAATATTTTTAAAATATATTTAAATTAATAAAATTATTAATTTTTAAAACATTTACTA
>JAMLFT010000286.1:0-47978 GCA_026544285.1 Pachyrhizus erosus
TTTCTAATTTCCCCTCTCAAACTGCTCGGTGGGTTGCACCTAAAAATATTTTTTTTTTTCACTTAAAAAAAAAAAAAAAACCCCCCCCCCCCCCCCCCCCCCCCCCCCCCTCTTTTGCATGGAGTGAAAGAATGCATTCTTTTCCTGCATAATATTGTGCATGGCGGTGAGTGATGAACTTCCCGTTTTGATAATTATCCATAATTGCATTATCTTTTCAAATTATCTTTGAATGCCTTAACATAAGCTTTTTCACCCATCAACAGGTACGCCGTGTGCAGAACTTTGTAGATACCTTGGATTCTCTGAAGGCAAGAAATTCCAACCCTTTTGCCACCATTGGTAAAGTTGTCTCCGTAGAAACCCAATGGGAGACCTTTGACTCTGGAATGGGAAGCTCGAATGCCCCAACCTCGATGTCATCATCTAGAAATGTAAGTCAAGATTGGGAGCGGTATGATTAGCTTAGAAATTGCTATGTAACATTAAACGATAAAGCATACACAACACTATTTTTGGACCTTGATTTTTCTATCAAGGTTTAATTTTTGTAGTTTGCTGAAGACAAAATATCTGTAAACCATTTGACTGCCTTAGGGAGCGTACTTTGAATAGAATTTGGAATGAAGAAGAAAATGCAGAGCATAATCTGGTTACTCCTCATAAATCCGTCCATGAAATTTGGAGAGTGCATTCATTGCCAGTACTGATGTGCACAGAAAAGATTGTTGATAGCAAGTACACTACAGTCATTGTTTGATAAAACTCAACTTATAAATGGCAAGATTTGTTTATGGCGAATGTTATCAAAGTCGATCAAATATTTTTAACTTCTAAGTAAAACCAAGAGAGGAAACTAGATCCCGTAACAAATTGAAACTAATGGTGGTACTCGTATGTTAGCAAATTGTAATGAAATTTAACCCATCAATAATAACAGAGTTTTATCTTATTAAATTAAGTTGGTTTCGCACGACATTGCTGGGTTCATTTAAAGGATAATTTTATTGGGAAATTTCTCTTAACAAATTTATCTATTTATTATATAGATTAAACAAAAAAATAGTTTGAATGAAAACATATGATGGTGTGGATATAGCATTTTCACTTCGGATATTAAATATGTAAGAGAAATGTTAGTAATGCACACTTTTGATTGCAATCTCTGTTAATTAAAATTTATTAAAAATAATAAATTTTAAATAAATTTTGGTGACCTTTCCCTTACAATTTCATCTATTAACAGTGGGTAGACTCAAACATAACATGTATAAAAGAATTTTGGTTTGCGATAAAATGTACTGACACACTAAACACAAGGTATATACATACAAAATGGATATGAATTTAGGTTTTGAAAACAAATGAAAAATCACAAATCAATGGAATACACGAATTCAAAGAGCCAAGCTTTTCTTATTTTTTCACTTTGAAAAACTGCTGTCTAGCTATAAATTAAGGGAAACTGTATTCCATTTGACTCACGCTTGAATTTAAGGTTGGATATATGGTAAAAGATTTGAGTTTCTTGTAATATTTTATTGTCAAATTAATCCATGAACAAGATATTTAAGATGAAGACAGAGTAAACTTTTGTACTACATGATCCTACATACTTTGTGATAGATGATGTAATTAAGGTATACGTAATCTCGTGACTTCATAAGAAATATACCAGATATGGTTGCCTACCTGCCTCTAGAATGATAATTGATATAAAGAAAAACTGTAACATCCAGGTCCAAAGAGACTGCTCTAATTAATGGAAGACTTTTCAAAACAGAACAAAAGATCAAACATGACTATTATTCAAAAAATATAAAAGAACAACTAATTATCAATAAGTGAAAGGACAAATGTCTTTGTTTTGCACATTCCAACTCAAAAGGTGAGTGAGGACGGGTGTAGTCCCACGAGCAGACAAATGAAATTGCATTCTCATTCATTTTCCGTGTAAAACAAACCACTTAACGTGATGGATTTGTCTAATATCTATTCATGCTATCCTATGATTCTTCTAACCTACCAAATGTCACTTTTCCACATGGATTAATTAATTTTTTAATACAAGGTTCACTGTACTTATAAATTGTGAAAAAGACCAATTTTATTGTCAAAATTAAAACATTTTCTTATATTAAAACATCAATTTACCTTTCTTTCGCCGCTAACATACAAGTCTCTCCAAGTCTCCATCCCACATTATAATTTATACTTGAAGTCGCTCCTTCCAGAATCCAGATTCAAATGGCTTTGGACTCAAGTACATTTATAGTACCATCAATTTGGAAAAGTTAGGCTCAGTTTATGAGAATTTTTTCTATTTTGTTGTAGGATAAATCTAATTTTTTCTTGAAGAAATTGTATTTGATCTACTCTTAAAAACTAAAGAACTAAGCTTCATTTCAGAAATGCATAACTAAAAATAACGTACAAATTTTTACCCTTTAAGTGAGCCAAAATAAAATCTGCTTAAAAAGAACTATGGTGAATACTTTGTGGTTAGAACCATTCTTTTTTAAAATTTACACTCACGATAAATTTACTTTAACAAATACGCACTAAAATTCCATAGAAAGAAATTTGGATATTTCTAAGTGAAAAGAAATAATCACAAGCTCCTTCAAAAATTGACATATCTAAATTTTATACAAATGTCAAGACTTTCTTTGCTAGTAATATATGATCAAGTCTTGTGATGCTGGATGGCTAGAGGAACATCATATCTAAAAACTTGAAATTTTCTTTCATGAAAATCAAATTTCTACTAACACCACTCATGGATTCATCACATTTGTTAATCATACCATGCATAGATTAACTTTATACACATGTGTGATCAAAGCACAACCTAATTTCGTGACTCATAAGTTTATAGTCACCCCTCTTGCACCATTAACATAAGGTGATACAGCAGTGTTGCCACTTTGCAAGGAACCATGCCTAGTTGGGTCATATTTTTCTCCATCACCCCAAAGAGCATAAGCTTCCTCGCCGTGGACGGCGTCGTCACCGATTTCCAGCTGCTCGTCCGGCATCCTCAAGGGTATGAACAATTGTATGACTAGGAGAATGATGGTGGTGGACACCAAGTTCCATCCAATGACAAACATGGCTGCCACCAATTGCTTCAAGAACTGTACAGCACCACCTCCACCATAGAATGCACCCCTTGAGTTGGTAACTGGCAATAGTAGTCTACAAAGGGCTGGTTCTGCTAATAGACCTGTGAGGAGACCTCCCAAAAGGCCAGCCACAGCATGTGTGTGAAACACACCAAGGGTGTCATCTACCTGAACACAATATTTGTCACAAAATTTTGGTGAGGACACAGTATACAAAGTTAAAAAACAAGACTCTAATGTATATACAAGGACACAGTGTAACTATCAATCAATAAAAAATATGATAGATATGAATTTTAAAATAATTATAATAAAAAATAATAAATTTATTGTATATAATAATTTATAATTAGATAAATGTAAAAACATCATACAGTCTAATAAGTGAATATATATTTTTCACTCAACAAACAAATGGACGGTCCAATTGATTTGTTAGAATTCTTGTTCATGATCAGTTACGTGCAATCCAATGTGTTGATTAATTTTCATCTAAAATATCGAGTCGGTTTATGAAATACGAAAGTTTTTGTATAATTAAAGTTGGATAAATAGACAAATGGAAGGTGACCTAACTAGCTAGAAATGCACGATTCACGAAATGTTATTATTAATGTGTCGTTGAAGTTTTGGGGGTATGATAGTAATATTTGAGGAGTAATTAGGCAAAACCTAGATTACGCTTAGATGAAAATATCATCACGCCATTATGGAGTATAGACTTACGGTAAACAGAGGGATTCAAGGAATCTATTAAAGCAGTGAAGATAAATAATCTTTTCAAGGATTCAAGGGTGTCTTGACAAAGAAATATTATGTATTTGGCAATTTTAGTAAACAACATGAATCAAACAGAAAATTCCAAGAACAAGGTAAATGCGTACTGATAAAAAAAAAAATTGCCTAGTATTTAGTGTCATTTTCTTAGGTTCATTACTACTGATGCTCTGTACATATTCATTTTATTAAAAAAAGGCTTTAAAATAAACAATTAAAATTAAAAAAATGAGGTGACATCAGCCACTTTATCTACTCCCCGAGAAAACGAGGATGACTTTCATCGTTACCTCATCTATTATTTTTATAAAATATAATACTACTAATAAAGAAGACTAAAGTGGGCAAAAAGAAATGAAAGTAGTTGGAATCAACGATAACGTGGGGTTTTGGTATTTTTTTTTCCTATATTCAATTAAAATTCTCAAACACTTGCACAACAAAAGTAAAGCTACACCTAAATATTATTGAATAAATTACACTTATATTATACATTAATTCACAAACAAATCTAAGATTTTTTGAAATGCATATAATTCTCTTATATTTTTAATATTTACATCAACATTTTTAAAAAAAATATGAAAGAGTAATATTTTTAAATAATTAAAAATTAGTGTAATTTATAAAAAAATATCAATATAATATTTTAACACAATTAAAGAGATCATATAAACATAAAAAAAAAGAGATATCATATATATTTTAAAAAATTCTCTAGAAATGTCAGTATAATTTATTTCATTTTTTTTATGTTTAAATGATATACACAAGGGTGTATGAGAAAACAAGAACTTGTAGAGAGAGTTAAGAGAGAAAACATAGAGAAAAAGAAAAAGAAAAAGTGACAAACGATGCTAAAAATGAAGAAAGAGATATAAAGAGAAATAAAATGAAGATGAAATAAAAATAAAATGAGTATAAATTAAGTTTTTTAGTGGAAAAATTCTGTGAGGTGTGTAAAAGAAACCCTCACCTTTTGCAACAAGCTTGACTTTTTATGCAAAATCATCATGGTCACCCACGGAATGCTCCCAGATAATATTCCCATCACTATAGCCGCCCACGATTGCACAAGCCCTGCAAGTTGTAGTCACACCCTCATATTAATGTCAACAAAAACTGCATCTATACATATGCTCATTAATGAATGGAATCATTTTCATTATTTTTAATACTTAGATGAAACTAAAAGAGTCTGACTTTTTACGCTATAACTGTAAAACATTTTTATGCTAAAGTTAATTCTAAAAAATTCTAATGATAATAAAGTTATTTTTTTATTGAATGTCTAAGTAAACTTGATTTATACTAACAATATAAATTAAACTCATTTATGCACACTATATAACCTAATCATGTCTTGCCAGCGAATTTAAACTCTGGTATACTAATTATACTAATTGTAAAACATTTCACAGTACTTCTTGGTCAATAAAACCCAGTTTGGAAAAGCAAAATAAGCATTATTTACTTTCAAAACATTAATACACAAAGTTTGAATTTTATCTTGGAAAAAACTTAGATATTGCTACCGTTTGTTTTCTAATCAAAATTGAAATTTCATTCAGAAATTCGCGAATAAAAGTTATGTAAATTATCAAATGAAATTCTAATTCTAAGTGGATATAATTAGTTTTGTCCTATTATCATTGCATAGTCATACCTGCTCCTGGAGTGATGCATACAAGTCCAGTCATCATGCCTTGTACAGCTCCAATGACCGAAGGTTTCCCAAAGAAAATGACATCGAGAGTTGTCCACACAAGGAGACTCGTGGCTGCACAAATGTTTGTGTTCAACACTGCAACTGAAGATGCAATGTTTGCAGCATATGGTGCTCCACCGTTGAACCCTGACCACCCCATCCACAACAACCCAGCACCCGCAAGCATAAGCAACACATTGTTTGGTGGAAACCTTTCCCTATCATTCTTCAACCTTGGTCCAACCTTCACATTTAATGCACCCACAATCAAAAACCAAGTTACCATACATGAATGTGAATGAATGAGCGTGGAGGTTTCCTTTGGTGCCCAAAATTAATGATCACACATTAATTAGTTGATTATTATACAACATTAATGTGCTTGGAAACGAAAATAACATTATTTTTTTTTATAAAAAAAACTATAAAAAAAATTATTTTTCAAATGTTAATAATAAAAACGGTTATTTCTTCCAAAACAAAAATAACTGAACTTTAGTATCTATGCTGAAAACCAACAAACAACGACAACTTAAATAGGTATCATTGCACCTCAGATTAGGTAAGAGCATGCTTTTAGAAAAGTTTGTGACTGCAGTTTTAGTTGCAATTTCAAAATTTTTGGCCTCTTCATAACCTTATGGACGATTTTTTTTTCTTTTTGCAATTTCTTACAATATTAAAGATGGTGACAAAATCACAGCCACACGAGCTGGTCTTTTCCACAATTTCTCTCAATGTTAAATATGTGATGAAATCATGAAACTGAGAGCGCAGTTTAAAACCTTCTTGGCTAAGAGAGGTAGACTTTAGCTTTTGAAGCAAATTTGATAAAGGATTATGAAGAAAATGAAAGTAATATATACGTACCCAATAAGCAGCAGTTAAGCCAGCGATTCCAGAAGAAAGATGGATGACATAGCCACCAGAGTAATCGATGACACCCCATTGGTATAGAAAGCCACCACCCCAAAGGCTGAAGGCCCCAACAGTATAAGAAAAGATTAGCCAAAGAGGCACAAAAGCCATCCAAGCCTTGATGTTCATTCGGCCAAGGACAGAACCAGCCAACAAGATGAGAGTAATAGCAGCAAAATTGAATTGGAAATAAACAAGTGTGGCCATGGGGTAAAAGGGTTCTTCAGGAGGGGATTCAACAGTGCCATTGTTGTACTGGTGGATGGTTTCTTTGACTATGGCTCGTTTTGTGAGGAACTTCTGGCCTAATGCTGGAGCACCCTTACCCCAAAAGGGGAAAAGTTCCTCCCCAAAGGCCATGCGGTAACACACAAGCACCCAACATATGAGAACAGCCGCAAAGGCATAGAGAGCCATGAAAGCTGAATTCACAGCCCATTTTTTCTTCACTATGCTGGCGTAGAGGATTACAAGACCCGGCATGCTCTGAAGACCAACAAGAGTAGCTGCAGTTAACTGCCATGCGTTGTCCCCTTTGTTCAGCCAATCGGGTACTGCAGGAAGGTGCTCTTGGTAGGCCAAGGTAGTGGCCATGGTTGAAGATTGTTTCAGTTCTTGATCACCCTTCAAGATAATGTTCTCTCTTTGATGCTATCTATATATGTGAAATGGTTTGTATGTACCACTTAGGAAAGTTGCGTCTATTAGAAGGAACTTGTCTCTCACAATGTAACGAACAAAATTTGAGACAAACTAAATTCGAATTCTAGATAAAAGAAAAGTTTATATTTAATATCTGATCATGACTCGAATGGGATGAGAGAAAGAGAAAAAAGAAAAAAAAAAATGCGTGTGAATTGCTTGTGCTAAATTACTTAGTGCTTTTGGGGGATGGTAAGCAATTATGCATATATACCTTCACAGTAATTTGAAAAGAGGGTTACTCGGTTTGATTGAATCTTTGGAAGGTTCGTGTAAACTGTCGTTGGCTGTTCATAAGTGGCTGCAGCAATTCACTAAAGTTAAAAGGAAATGTCAAAGTTTCTTAGGCGAACTTTGACTTTTAGTTGAAAATTATGGGTGCGGTTTGTAATTCAAGAGGACTGGGGAATGTTACCACCACGCGGTGTGAATGCATGGGCAAGTACTGTGATTGGTGGGTCTAAAGACACCGAGGACTAAATGAAAATTGAAAATTAAAACTTAAGATTTATAGGAAATTATTTTCTTATTAATGGTTGTTTAAGAGCTTTAATTAGAATTTAGTCAAGTATATTTAATGTGTAAAAATTTCTTACACTATTATTTAATTATAAATTGTTACTAATCTATAGTAATTGACTTTTATAATAATGAATCATGACTTTTGAATATTTAAATGAGTAAAATATACTATTGACACATATAATTCTTTTTTTTTTATCATATAATATCATTAATTATATATTTTTTTTTTATCTCTAAGTATAAACTCGGCTTGAGTGTTCAAATGTCTTTTTCTTATAATAGTTACCTTGATAAATTCTATGTAATGAATGAAAGAGGAATAATGGAAGAGGGATAGAAATATATAAGATTCACCGTCCTTCTCCAGTTTGGCAGCATCCGAGTAAGTATAGGAACGATGAAAAAGAAAGAAAAAAAGAGTTAAATCTACATCTTTTACGTTTCAAATTTTATAGGAAGAGGGGGCAAAAAGTTGTTATTTAAATTAATTATTTTAATATATTTATTTTTATTAAAAATTTTTGTTATTTTATATTCTTTTCTTGCACTTCTTATAAATCAAACGAGAAGAAAGAAAATTAAGTTAATTAATTGATTTTATTTATTTATTTTAAAATATTATTAATGTATCAATTGTGTCTTTATTAATAATAATTAATTTATTATAAACGATATAAAAATATTAAAGTTTGATAATATTATTCATCACAGTTAATAAAAAACAAAAATATTTATAGAATGTTTAATAAGACTAAATAATAAAATAAATTAAAATTTCATAAGAATTATAAAATCTTTTATAAAAAAAGATCATCAATTTTTTTTGAAATGATGTTTTATATTAAGAAACAAATAAAGTAATACATTACAATTAAATTATATTAATTGTTTTAAATAGTTTAAATTTTAATTTGTAATCCTAAAGACAATGAATATCATTATACAAGAAATTGATCGAATATAGTGATAGTTCGGACGAAGAGTTAATGCTCGGGGAAGAGTTAATGCTCGGGGTCTTCGTAGTAGGTAGTAAACGAAATTAATGTATTCAACAAAAAAAGAAAAAACGAAATTAATGTTATAAGGATTGGTCGGTCACGATATAATTGTACGATAAAGGTGGATGGTACGAATTGGTCGAGTTCCAAAACGGTCAAAGCAACAATTTATCTTTAGAACGTTAAACATAAATATATTTTTTAAATTTTTAGATTTTTTATTTTTTAACTTACTATTTAACCAATAAAGTATTACCATATTGACTAAAAAAAAATTTGATTCTTATTATAATTTTTAGTTTTAATTGAGTCTACCAATTTTAAGAAGTTTCACTTTAATTCTTTAAAACGTTAAATCAAGTTATTTTTATTTTTATTATATGAAATTGCTATTTTTGTCTGCTTTTTTAAACTAAAAATAGTGTTAGTTTTAGTTAAAATGATATTTTCTACAATTTGTTATGTATTATTAAATTGACTAAATTAGTATTTTTAAATTTAAATATAAGTAAAATTAACTAACATTTGTACTAATAAGAAAATTAGTTAATATTATTTAATTCTATCAATCAAATTATGTTTTTTTAAAAAATATTCTTCATCAGAACTTAATCTCAAAAATAAGAAAGAATCAATGGAAATAAAATTTTAACTAATGAAAAATTATTTTTGAGATAAGCAACTAAAATAAAAATAATTAAAATTTGTTTATATTTAACTTTACAACACATTTTTTTCTCTTGTAATTGAATATAGAGGAAGTATAATAAGGTCTAATTTAGTCTAACACGCATTTATAAGATCTTTTAAAAAAAAATTAAGAAACAAAACTAAAATCCAAAATTAAAATAAGGGAGAAAACTTTATTTTCGTCCAACATACATTTCTCAAAAATTTTCGTATCCAAATATTTTCGTACTAGTATTTGGCAATGCTCATAAATGTTTTTAAAGAACAATGCTCATAATTGATAAGTGGTAACACCCTGGACCTAGACAGAATAATAGTGACCGATACTGATAGTTAGTTAGGTCTCGTAAATGCTAACTTGTCAATTCATCAAACTACACTCACATTTTTGTTGGATTTTGTCTAAATAATCATTAGTATGAAACGGGAACTGAACATGTTTTTCTGATCAACACTTTTTTTATTTTTTATTTTTTAATTGATGAAATGGGAAAAGTAAAAAAATAGTCCTTCTCTTCACATGGGAGGAGACAAAAAAAAAGAAAAAAAAAAGAATGAAACTGTTTAATATTTTACCTTTGTTTACTTTTAGATCAAAGACCAATTAATAACAGGGAAATGGGAAAAATATATTCCAACTACCATTAAATTAGTTTTATTGATGATGCAACACAACTCATAGTTGCCAAAAACTAAATATAGTACGTGGAAATGGATGCTTGTCATGTCATGAATCAATTGTTTAAAATGAATATTTGAACAAACTTAAATTGTGACAAATAGTTCATTTTTAATTTTTTAAGAAACCGTTAACAAATTAATAATCTTTTTAAACATGTAATTAGTTATATATCTAACAGAACTTGGGACCAATCTCTTTTTGGTAACAGAACACGTAAGATTGCTCTACGGTAGTCTCGAGTTTAAATTCTCCGTGTAATGATTGTGTTAAATGTAAAAATTTATCATTTATAATAATTTTATTCAATTTAAATAAGATATGATACTTATGATCTATAAAAAAAATTTCCATTTATCCATGTCATGCTTTTGAATTTCAATTGGAACATAAATTATTTTAAACAACTAGAAATTAAAGCATGTATCAAAGAAAGTATTGTATTATAAAATTAAAATGTCAAGAAATACTAAAACGATAAATCAAGACAAGTAATAAAACTAGTTTTCACCTATTTGAAGCAATTGTTTTAGAAGACTACAAATATTTTTGGTAGGAGACAATCCAGTTTAAAATTGATAGATTAATATAGATAATAAAATTTGTTACTTAAATATTTAATTTAACTGCATATTTAAATCTTAAATTTGATATCATAAATTAAGTTAAAACTATCTCGTATTATTTTAATATTTAGAATAACTTTATTTTATACAACATTTCTTGCTTTAAAAAGGTGAAAAATAATTTATTCTTGACAACAAAGTAAAACTCATTATAAAAAGTCGTTGATAATTCCAATAAAATTCATAAATTAATGAAATAAAAAATAATCACAACGCATGTTTGGTTTTGCATTGAAGCCAATATATGCAAGTGAAAAATGTGAAGAAATTAATCCTACAAGGAGTTCTTTAAATATTAACCTGAGAAAGGGAATCATTTTTTTTAAAACACCGCAGAACAAAGCATACTGATAACTTTTACCCATAAGAAAACCAATTTTATTTTTAAATGACAAAAAGTGTCAACTTTAATCTAAATTCCTCACTTCTACCTCAATTAGCTAACGAGAAAAAAAATTTGGAATAAATTTGAATAAATTTCTTAATAACCACTCAGAAGATAATAAACTAACGAGATAAAATAAATTATTTTTTATATAAATTAAAATTAATTTATGCACTTTAATCTCGAAACTCTGTTGTCTAACTTCTCCCTAAAGACCTATGAACTTAATGGTGCTTGACATTTTTCCCTTAAAAAATATCACAGGTTTCATAATTGAAAAACTCTCACAAGAAGCCTATCAAAACTGGGCCTTAATTTTATTAAAATATCATATGCTGATAGATTTTTATATCATGATGAAAATTCTGTCAAAAAGAAAACATCATGATGAAAACTTGCAACAAAAATATAGTTTATAACCGAATAAATCAATTGCTTGATAACTTACCAGTGTATCAATACAAAAAAATAAAAAATAAAAATCAGTGTGTCACAATAATTTGATGTTATTCTATTTTTTACTATTTTATGTTACTTTTTTATTTTTCAGGCTATCCATATTACTAGCTGGACAACAATTTCAAAAAGAATTATGGGAGATAACCTTTTATTGAAGGTCTGGATCGTAAAAGTTATGGCCCAGTGGACCTGGTTGGTTGCATGATGCGTGATAGGCCCATATATGACCCATACTAACTGGCCACAATATCACATGATACAATTATCAGCGAATAATTCCATGAAAATACATTAAGCCATTAATAAAGACTATTAGTGGCAGAATAGTGATTAGACTTTGTCATTTTCTTATGTAAATAGAGAAGCCAATGGAACTGCTCATTTTCTTGCTAATATTGGGTGCGTCAATCCCAGTCTCTGCTTGTTTGAGATGTTTCTTCTCCTCAACTAAGCTCTCTTCTCTTTCCGGATTTCAGGATAGCTTATATTAAGTTTGTTTTGTAATCTGTCCAACAAAATAATAATAATAAAAGGATTGATTCCTCATAAAATAAATTGTCATACCCATTACAAAACAATTCTCCTCATAATAATTTTGGTAAATCTATATTCTGTTTTTCTTAACATTTAAAAACAAAATCAATCACAAATTTCTAATTTATTATTTACGAATCACAATATATAATAAATATGATTACATACATATTATGTCTTAGATGTATGAAATCATACTATTCTCAAGAGCTTATCTACCTAATGCATAAATTCTTTTTCAAATAATTTTAAGAAAATAATGATTTTTTTAAGACTAACTCATATTAAAAGAAGGAGAAGAAAAATGATATGAGACTCATACTTTCCAAAACCTTTACCATTACAAATATTTATAATAAGGTTTATTAATTAGAAATAATTTTCTAATTAATATGTTTAAAAAAGATAATAAGATTAATTAAAATATGAAATTAAACATGTAATAAAATTTATTAAACTAAGATATTAACCTTTTGAAATATTTAATCAAAATATACAATAATCTCTCACATATTCCAAACGGTTAAAACTTTTAAGAAGGAATGAAAAAGAAAAGGATAAAAGAGATTTTGGGTTCCCATGAGATGTAATGCGTTGATCCTAATGTAGCAAACTATATGAACTAGGCCTAAATTGATAGGACTTAACATATAATGTAGTTAGTGTAACAAGTTATATAAACCAAAAAACACTTGACATGTGTTAGTGGTCTACTAATCATGGTATACTCCCGCAATCCTTGTTGTTATCCTTGTGTTATGCTACTAGGCCATGCACATGCTTGATATTCATTAGTGTTTTAGGGATTTTGCTAGGATCTCATGCAAGCTAACGCACTTGACACTCATATAAATGATTTTATCAAATGTATACAACAAATCATACACCAACCATAAGAGATATGAAAATCATTAAGAGCTTTATAATATTGTGTCAAACTTTCTCATAATTACGTAAAGCTTAATTATAAGGCTTAACCCCACATTTATGCAATATCTAACATTTCTCACATCATAGGAAGACACTAAAACTTGATCTAAATCAATTTTAGTGTTAGCATAACTATTAAGTAACTTGTTCTTACCCATATGAACCTTTTTCATGAGATCTCCAATCACAAAGATTGGGTTACCTTAGCTTGTTTGCTTTCAAGTGGCTTAAGTCTCATTCTCCTTGATGTTTAATATAATAATCTCTTCCTTAAGAGTTTAAGTTAGAGGATTAGCCAAATCTATTATTGACTTTACATGATCAATAAATTTTTATCCTTTGATTAAGCAATTTCTTTATCACATCATTTTCCAATTTATATTCCAAAAGAATATTTATTTAAATGATTTTTTAATCACTAAGTCTCATAATCAACTTTCTCCAAAATAAACTTTGACTCAATTATTATTTGTTTTGGTTGATCTTTAAGTAACACATCACAACCATGTATAGTGATACAATTTCTAGTGGATTATGTCTCATTTGGATCAAAGATCCATTAACATCACTACATTTTTTATATTGGAAAATCCACAATATTTAATATCATGATTTATAGTATCTCATAAGCATCTCATGTTAAAAAATACTTGAAAATTAACACTGTGATCACATAAAAATAGTTAAAAATTATCGACCATTTATCTAGTCTCTGATATCTCATATCATAAAAGATAGTTTCTTTCAAAAACAATATTTAGAGAACTCACATATCATATTATGTAAAATTTGTGACACGAAAAAACATCACACTTAACACAACAACCAAATAAATTCAATTATTCAAAATATTGATAATAATACTCACAATCCCTATTAACTAATGTTACTAAAGACAATTATTTTTAAAAGCTAAACTTAGATAACTCACATAAAAATCTATGGATTTATTTCTTGAAGAAGCTAATAAATTTATATCAAATATAAACACTTCTATCATTTTTTTAAAATTATTTTAAAAAGAAACACACAAAATAAACATAACACAAACAACACATAAATAATATAATCAAATACTTCAATTTTTATGAACTTTCATTTTAACGTTTGATAATTTATATATGAAAAAAAAACATCACATGTATTGTTAAATATATTGCAAGATCATATGTCATATATGATTAGCATAATCTTGATAAAAGAAATTATGGTAAATAAAAGAAAGCAAAACTTTTAGATAGAGTAATGGTTATGCCAAGTAAAACGTTTAGCGTGGACAATCTACAAAAAGTGCCACGTTTGAATACCATTATAACATACACTCCTTAATATATATATATATATATAAACCTCCTTACATCACAATATATATTTTATATAATCATTATTTATGACTAGCTACCTTAGAATACCATTAACATTTTTTTTTGTTCAAATTGCTTTTGGTTACTAAACATTCACATGCCATGTTTTCTTTTAAGTTCAACTTTGAGATATTCATAATTGTAACAATAATATAGACAAAATGTCTCTAAGTCACATAATTCATAAATTTCAATTCCATTAGTTAGGGTCCTTAACATAAATATTATATATTATGAATCTGAATATTTGTTTGTCAATCTAGACCGCACCTTAGGTTAATAACAAAGGTTCAAAGCATCGTTTGGTAAGCTTCCATCTAAACTCTCCTCTCAACTAACACCATTTCATTCAACTTATAAACCGCCACCACCACTTTCTCACAAAAAAAAAAAAAAAGGAAACCACCACCATTTATTTGGTAAGCATGCAACAACTCTCTGCAAGCTGAAAGCTAAGAAAGATTGAGGTAAAGTTTTGTAAGTTGAAAAGGAAGAACTTCTTGAATAGATTGTTCTTGACTCTATAATGGAGTACACCACAAAAGAAGAATTCACTAAGTACATAAACAATTTCATAGAGTACATAAATGAATTCACAAAAAGAATACAATCCACAATTGAACTAACTACATCTATTTTGTCAACAAAATCAAAGGAAAGATGCAAGGAGCTCCAATCCATTCCTCTTGAACCTTGCATTTCATCTATGGAAGTATATCAGATCAATAATTTAATATACTCTAGTTGCATTTGTGAATGCACCCATAGCTAAAACGTTTGAAGAAAGTGATTTGTTTGCATGCATACCACCTACTTTCCCACATGTTCCACTTGAAGTACTTTAGATTGAACAAAGACATTGTTTGGAAGTTTTTTTTTTTTTTTTAAGAAAACCCAGATAACAAGAATTCCTTAATCCCTATCTCACAATGGAGAAATTGTCACATCTTAACATTAAAAGATGAAGACTTTGTATCTGGAAGCTGTTGACTTTAATAAACTCTACATCTAGATGGTTTCACATATTTCTTTACTGTCCCCACCTTTTTATGACAATCAAGTCTCTACACTTGCTCTAGGGTATGAGCCAATCATTCTAATTTTTAAACCCAGACCTTGGGTTGCACCCAGTCTAAATGGGATCATATTTCTTCATAAGTTAACCTCATATGTTGAAGACCTTGACTTAAACCCTAAAGCAAGTTATGAGTTTGACATTTGGAAACTTAATGATTTCAACGATGATCTAGAAGTAAAGATGACATCATACAAATGAGAGGTACCTCTGCACAAAAAATCCATGCAAAAAATTGAAAGATTGAACCAACGATGTCTTGTCATGCTTGGTAGTCAATTTACTTGTGTAGGAAAGAAGACTACGAAGTTCAAGATTTCACCTGACACTACTATAGATAAAGTCTTTCAAGATATCTAAAAGGGTAAAGAGATTGCTACAAATATTGCTAGTCCTAAACGTTTGATTTGAGTAAGACATAGTGCTTTTTTCAAGTCTAAACTAAATCATTTGCTTAAGAAAGAAACTCTAATAGAAGAAGAAGATGTTTGCATTTAACAACATGTAAAATTGCGAGCGTTTATCTTAGGGATATATATTGAGGGAAAACCATCTCCAGACGCAATACATCTTAGTATTGGGTAGTTCTCTTTAAAGCAAGGAAA
Source organism: Pachyrhizus erosus (assembly GCA_026544285.1). NCBI lineage: Eukaryota > Viridiplantae > Streptophyta > Magnoliopsida > Fabales > Fabaceae > Pachyrhizus > Pachyrhizus erosus. Next base: position 16,101 of record JAMLFT010000286.1, read on the forward strand.
TTTCTCACGAGCATCTACCACTTATCAAAATGTAATCCTTCTTCCACAATGGAAGTTTATGGCTTCGTCTCCTCTAGGTTTCTCCTTTACTTTTTGGCTCTCATACTCATAATTTTTCTTTGAATATCATGAATATTTGAAGACCTTGATAACATTATGGATCATTTTGAATGTCAACCAACTAGAAAGGAAATGACTTGGGTTCTTTATTAACTTCAAAGAACTCTTAAGGCTCTAAAATCTTAACTAGAGGCTTGTCATGCTACAGAAGAAGTTTGTTGTTTACAATAAGAATTGTATAATGATATGTCTCAATACCTCTTCCTCATATTCTGACTTGAACTAATACACCAGTTTAGTGTAATGCCAACGAAGAGGGAATAAGACCAAGAAGAAGAAGAAGAAAATCAAGAAGAAGAAGAAGAAGAAGGCAAAGATAAAAAAATAAATGAAGGTTAAGAATAAAACAAGAAGAAAGCACAATCTCATGGGGAGCTAATTAGTTTTTGCAAGAGGAATATTACTTTACATTTGATTTAATTTTATCTCTTATTATACTTCTAAGAAAAATTAATTATTGTTTGACATCATAAAAAAGGAGGAGATTGTTAATGCAAAATGAATTAGGGCTAAAATTTATGTTTTGATGTTGTAGAACAATAATCAAGTTTTAATGTTTTAATGTTTGTCTATCATCTATTTTCAGATAAATTTTTCATTTTCATTTGTTTGTTTCATTTTATCATTTATAGTTATTGCATAAATACAAATGTTTCTTTTGTACATAAAATGTTTCAAAGAATAAAGATGATTAAAGTGCATTAAAGAAGGCATTAATATCAAAAGTCGCATCTTGAATAACATCAATATTGATTTGAATAGAAATATTCAAAACTAATGTTTGATAGGAGGTTATTAAAAAATATAAGCATATTGTGTTATCGGTAAAGTAGGTGACTAATTGGTGAAAAATATTTAATGCAACATTAATTGTTGATTCATTCATCTCACCAACAAACAAAGATGGAAGACTGTTGTGAGACAACAAATAATTGAATAATGTTGCCTACAAATAGAAGAAGATTTTGAACATGAAAAAGAGTTACATGCCTTAAGAAAATTCTTCTTGTGATTCCCCACTCTTATAAATCTTTTTTAATTATCTCTTTTGAAACAAGCTCTCAAACACTTAGTAAATATGAGAGATATACTTATTAACATTGTTTATATTCATTTGATACATATGTTGAGAGTCACCTAAGCCTATATCTATGTAGAACTTGTTCGGTTAAGCCAAAAGTAACTAGTGATAGAATACTCTTTGTAGTAGCTTAAAGAAGTTAGGAAATGCTACTTGGTGTAGAGTTAGAAGTGGCTCATCAAAAGAATACTTGTATATTTTCTAATATAGTGAAACTTGATGGTTTGTCAAAAAATGGATGTAGCTTAAGTAGCAGAGGTAAATCAGTATAAAATCTGTAATGTTATTTTTTCTTATTATCTGCACACTAATTGGGAAGAATCATTGGTTTATCTTAAAATTTATATATATATATGTGTGTGTGTGTGTGTGTTTTGTTTGTTGTCCTTTTGAAAATATGTTAACCACCTTCTAAAAAGACAGAAGATCTTGTATTGTGCTTTGTTTTACAAAAAGTTTTGAAAGTACAATTCAATCTCCCTTCTTGTGTTTCTTTGTTTGTTTTACACCATTCAAAAGATAAAATCCTCATTCTTTTTGCAAGCCTTGTATATTAATTATTTGCATCTTTAATTGATGCAAACTCAATCTATGTGTTCAAAGGGTACTAATTAAGAGAGACTCTAATGAAAAAATATTATTAAAATGGTCCATGTGAAAAACACTTTTAAGTCTATTGTAGAGTTAACCATAGTACAATCTTTATGCATATTTTCGTTATCTAAACCTAATATGGTTGAAAAATTAATCATAAATTTAGGTGTGAGTAAGTTAATAAAACATGCCAAAATTTTTATAATAATAAAAGTAACTAAGTTTAAGTAGAAATTTTTTATGGTTTTGAGTGAAAACCATTTAGAGAAGTTTTTATTCATTTTTTAATTCATAAAAGTTTATGAATATATTAATTAATGTAGTTAGAAAAAGTATATATCTTTATAATAATAAAAGTAAGGAAGTTTGACCAAAAAATTCTTATGTAATTGAACTTAAAGTTTTTCAAGAAATTTTTATCTATTTCTTGAGTAGAAAATTCTTATGCATTTGAGTGAAAACTTTGAAATTTTAAAATATAATAATAATCTTGTGCATCACACGGTCGCCATACTAATATAATTAAAAATAATGTTGTATTAAAAAAATAAGAAAAAATAGTACCTAAAAAGCAATTTTTGTTTAAAAAAAGTAATAATTTATATGCACTCTCTTTGATAAATGATACCAAAACTAGAGTAAATGTTGATGATAGAAAACTCCAATTATTTTCTTATATTTACTTAGAGAACTTGTCCCAATAACTCGCAAAAAGAGTTCTTTAAGCTAAGAGTGTAATACCCTTTTTATCTTTCAAAATAAGTTCAAAATTAAAATCTGAAGAAATTCAAAATGATAATAATAATGGAGTAATAAACAGACAATGATGATAATAACCATTTTTCCTTTAAGTGAAAACTGATCAAATTATTACAAGCAAATTCAAGGTTATATAAACATTACCAAAATCATTCAAATTATCTATCATCAATCTCATACCAGTAAATCATTCGTCATGACAGTTACATTCATAAACTCTAAGGATTCAAAATTAGCATGTATCAAGTTACAAAAACATTCTCATACAATCTTCTAAATTCAAACTCGTCACCTGGTGTATACTCGTCACCTCCTCCCAACTATAAGTCACCTCTGACCACAAGGATCTGTACCCATCACCTTGCTAGGAGTTGCATCTGAACCTAGAAGTTGACAGGTTCGCTTCCACCATTAATATCTAAAAAAAAGGGGGCTGTAGAGGTGAGTCATCCATCCTCAAGCACGTAAAACCATGAGATAATACGAAATAAGGTAATGTTTATTATCGCATATACTTTCCTCACTGCATTGTGTCTATTGAGATATTTTACTGGTCATTTTGTAGGGTTCCTCGATGCCTCTAAAATCTTCTACCTCCAAGATGACTTACACGAAACGTATTATTTAACCAAAGGTTTGCTTTATGGGTGACGATTAAGACTACATACCCTGTTTGGTATGTCAAATCAAGATACTTTTAATCAAATCATGGTAATGCTTTGCTTTTTCAGGAATGCCAAATTGGTCATGTGAATCCCTCTAATCTTAGAACCATCATAACTTGACACCTTATACTACCCCCAAGGACTCACCGGGAGCTTACGGACATTCCTCAAGTACTTGCTGTAGTCAACCTGAGCAATACTCTAGTCTCAATTCTCATACATGGTTTTATCATATCGTTCGTCAACTACTTCCTCCACCTCTGTGACCAGGCCCTTGTTTTAGGTACTGACACAACATAAGTTATCAAATGAAATAACTTCTATGATTCAATAGTCTTTGAAACTCTTAAGTAGATTTTTTGTACAAACTAGACTCTTACCTCTTTTTGAGGTTTGAATCTTTCTATAAAGTATGAATACTCAGAATGTCATCGTCCACATCAGGACCCATCGCTGTCAAGAAACTTTATACATTTCCTATTTTATTTTTCTCATTAAAATTCTATCACTCAAGACACTCAACCATGTTCTTTTATCATAACACAACATTCCTCTTTTCTAGTAAAAGAGGTAAACATTTAATCCTAACAATTTCAGATGTCGCTTCTAGGTCTTAACAACAGTAATAATAACAATTATTAGAAAAGATCATGTATTAAGCAAAAGAAGATAAAACAAAGTAAAAGTTCTATTTATTCTTTAATATAAAAAATCTTCCTACTTATTAAAATTGTTTCTTATTAACATTGTTATTATTATCATGACATTCCTAATATTCAAATGAATAGTTTTTATGATGCATAAGGATTCAATTTTCTATTCATTTATTTTTTAGTTAATCATTTATCTATTTAATTTATGAATTCATTAAGTTGAGGGCAATGTTGTCTATTCTAGACTTTGACTTTACATTGTGCCTCCAATGTTCATTCTCAGTGGTTGTTAGAATAAGTTGATAACTTAAATTATCCTAGCTTTCATTTTGACTAATATTAAACTAATTTTACTCTATTTCAATTATTTATTATTATTGTTTATTATTATTATTTATTATGATTAAAATAAAAAATTTCTCTATTCTCTCTCTCTCTTTCTCCCTTTCTCTCTTCCCCTTTCCTTTTCTCCCTCTCTCTCTCCCTTTCCTTTTCTCCTTCTCTCTTTCTCCCTCTCTCTTTCTCTTTCTCTTTCTCTTTCTTGCTTTCTCCCTTTCTCTCTTTTCTTATTCCTCTTCCTTCCCTCTTTTCTTATTCCTCTTCCTTCCCTCTTTTCTTATTCCCCTTCCTTCCCCCTTTTTTTATTCCTCTTCCTTCACTCTTTTCCTATTCCTCTTCCCCCTTCCTCTCTAGCTCGTAGTCACAAACTTCACAACATAACAAACTCTAAGTGTTTTTTAGAAAATTACAATTTCATAGCATGATAGTTCATAGCTTGAAACCAACAAGAACACCATAAAAATGAATTCAAGTATCCATGGACATTCATAAAGAAGTTAGAAAATCAGAGGCAAAAACTAGCATCTTATTTTCAAAATAAAAGAATAGTAGTAGTGGGGCGAAGGGTTCCTCCTACTTGAGACCAATTATGGTGGCGTCTATGATTCTAGCGAGTTTGGTAACTCCAACAGCTGCTACGAGTGCTTGTGGTTGGATCCTCTTCTCTCTCGGATGTCTTGAGCATCACATGATTGTGGAAGGCATGAATTTTTTGTATTTAAAGACCTTGAGTCCTTTGTGTCTGGCAACAATAGTGGCGGTAGCAGGCAGAGTAGGAAAGGTGCTCGAGGGGGAAGAAAAATGCGATGAGAGTTGCAGGAAATGGTAGAGGCAATGTGGCCTTTCCTGGTTCACTCATTCATGTGTGAAGAGGATTTAAATAGAAGAAATTGTAACTAAATGTCACTGAACGCATTCGCGTCCTAGTGGTTAAGGCACTAGATGCTAGTGTCAGGTCCTAGGTTTGAACCCTTTATGTGCATTTTGATTCTTTTTGCTAATTTATTCCCTATACCTTGTAATTCCACCTTATATTCAAAAGCCACCCTTAGTTTCTCACTCGTGAGACCTAGCCAAGCTGGTTGAGTGTGTTGCTCCCCCTAGGTCGCGGGTTAGAGCCTAGGGTAGTATCCTTTGGCTTTTATTTCCTCTTTGTTATCTCTTTTATTCATTCCCCTTTTTGTAATGGCATAAGTACCAACTTGATTGTATTTATCACAACTGGCTTGGTAGCATAGTTGGTGAGCACATATTTTCCTCTTTGTGGAGACCTAGGTTCAAAATCCCAACTTCATTTTTTTGTGATTTCCATGTCTTTTACACACACACACACACACACACATTTATTTATTTATTTATATATTTAAATATTTTATTATATAATTAATGTTTTCCATATTTCAATTATTCTAAAAATCCTAAAAATTCATTTATATTTTCTCTTTTTATTCTTACATATTCTCTATCACCAATATATTTTTATAAATTTTACATTTACCTTAAATAATTTAATACACACACACACACACATATACACTTATTATTTACATATTTTAATTATTCTAAAAAAATTCTAAAAATTTAATTAAACCTTCTCTTTTATTTTACTTACTTTTCCACCAATAATATATTCTTATCTATTTGCATTACTTTAAATAATTATATACATATATACGTACATTTATGTATTATATATATACACACACATACTGATTATCTAAATCTATTATTCATTTCTAATTAATTAATTTATAATCTTCCTTATTCTAATAATTACCATAACAACAAGTAATTTTCCTAATACATTTTAACTTAAACTTAAACACTCATAATACCAAAATCATTATAAGAAAGAATATAATTACTATCAGAAGATTAATTTCTTATTTTTATTTTCATTATATATATTTCGACTGTAATATGGCTTATATTATCAAATTTAATAATCATATTTATGTAGGCAAAAAAGAAAAATAAAAAAAGTTACAATATGAGACTAAAAAAAGTATGATACAAAAAGGTATTAAATAAATGCAACTAGTGACAGGCATATTGTGATACCATGTTGGTTGAAATAGAGATAAAATATAACAATGAGAACAAAGAAGACACAATAGAGTGATGTAGAGAGGAAGAGTCAAAGTGGTGTGAAAAGGTGATACATAAAGTATATGATATGAACAAAGGTTTTAAAGAGGAATAATGTGATATAATTAGTTTTTCTTTTGACTTTTTAATTCAAATAGTGTTTTAACAAGCTTGACAATATAAAAAATAGCTAAATCCTATTGGATGATACTGTAAAGAAATTTTACTTTATCAATACATATAAATTAACCACATAACTTAACTTTTCAATTTGATACATATTCTTTCTTTCATTACAGTTTTTAAATGTTAATATATTTCATCTTTATTGCACATTGATTCATTTTATCAATGTTAATAATTTTATTTAATGGATGTTCTTATAATAGAAAGTAAATATTTTAATCAATATAATGTCGATATTTAATTTTTTTCATAAAAAAATTTTAGTAGTAAAATATTAATGGTGAGATTTTTCTTATTAAATTTTTTTTACTTGTCTTCTAACATCATACTTAAGTTAAAAGTTAATTCCTAAATAAATAAATAAAAGTATATGATAACACAAATAAAAAAATATATTTATTAATGGTACGTATTATACTTATTCTTATTGCACTATAAAAAAATGTACTTTTATTGGAAAAAAAATTTAATGGTCTAAATAAACTGCAAGAAAATAGTAAAAATTTGCTAGTAAAGGTAATTGCAACAATCAAGGTTCAATTTTTGGTTGTTTGCATTCTTTGATGGTGATTTAAAACCAAAACAATTTTAAAATATACTTTTGACACTTGTCATGCCTCGTGTCACCTAACAATACTTCATGTCACTAAACATTAGTGTACTTAATACATGTAAAAAAAATTAACTCATTTTAAACAAAATATTAGAAAATAAAAAAATTACTCAAAACCCTAAAAAATATTTCTCTAGAATCTTCTTCTCCCTTTCATTTGTATATATTGTCATGTTATCACATTGCTTGAGTCTCCACTAAGACCTTGGAGTTGTCGCCACCGCCGCTACAAAATTGTGAGGATCATTGCTCAGTACTCTAAAGAAAAAACTCCAAGGGACTGATGCTAATTCTAGATTGAAACACTTTTTTGAGTTCCATCATGGCTTCCCTAGGGTTTTGGCTTCATTTTGTTTGAACTTTGAGAACGTGTTGTGTTTAGGCAAAACTTAATGTTGAACTTTGTTGTCGATACAAGTTGATGAAGAGTGTGCTTTACACTTTTTAATAGACGATTCCTATAATGTCAATGTTGGTGCAAGTTTGGGGATGATTTAAAAGGACCATGCGATTTGGGAATTCAGTGCTTCTGTGATTATATTAGAGGAATTATTAGGTTAGTTCTTCATTTATTTAGTTGCTTTGGAATTGTGGGCTGATTTTTTTTTTTTTCTGGAATTGAGTTTTCTTTATGAAATTATCTATTTGAAAATAATAATTAGTTGATCTTGCTTTTAAGTGTGTTCTACAAATACAAATATAAGTCCTTGTTTTGCTCAATATGTGAATCGTATGTTTTATTGTCGAGTGCATATCTCATTTACTTCCATTTATGTTTTCTTTCTTGGGTATAATTTTAATTAAATTAAATGTTCAACTATCATGTTCACATAGAGGAATGAAGTTTTCATTGCTTTCATATCAACGACTTGAAATGCATACCTCTAGTCCATAATATATGATCTCGTGCATAAATTGTAGTGCATATTCCTTGCTATCATTGTTAACATCTATAACTACTATAGAAGTTGATATGTTGTTACAAGATTTAAAAAAGAAGCAAAGTTTTAGGTGCAAAGTGGTGTCATTAGTGGCAAAGTTGAAGAGGATTCGTAGTCACCTAGCATTGGAGGAACCATCAGTGTCAAAGACATTTTAACAAGATAGGTATGAGATTTCTTGTTTATTTGGGTTATTTCCCATGCCTTCTTGTTCCAATACAATAACTCTTGTTTCTTTTATTTTCTTTTCCTTTTTAATTGTGCTAGAAAAATTACAACATTGATATTAATCATTTTACTTTTTTTTTTTTACCCTTTGTGGTTTTAGGATCAACCTTTTCTTTTGAGAAGAAGGACATCTACTATAACTAAATAAATCCAAGTAATGGTGTCTTTATACAATGAGAACTCATCCTTATTTGCACAAAATTTCTTGTAAATGCTACCATTGTTACAATTTCTAAATTTGTTCATAATGGATGTTGCTTATCCACTTTGTTAGGTTCCACAAATAAACTTTTTTTGCTATGTTAAGGAGTAGAAATGGTGCATCTTAATTGGGTAACTAGAGGCGTCCATATTTAATGTGGAATTGTACCTCAAGTAGGATTGTTTCCTATAAAGATATTATAGGGAACTAAAAAAAGGTAATAAGAAATTTTTGGGCACAAATGTTCTAGATCTGTTTGATTCAAGATTTTGTGTCAAAAAATAAATTAGTTTCATTTTTCATTACTAAATCTATGATATATTAATCACATTTTTATGGTAGTAACAAACAAACTTTTACTTAATAAGTGGATAATTTTTCGTTCCTTTGGTGATATATTAGAAAGAGAAATGAAAGCTTCTAGCTACACATTGTGACTACAATATTTAGCATAAATAAAAGATAGGGTAATCAAATCTCGATTGAAAATTATGTAAATAAAGCATAAAGGTACAATGTATATTTGTGTTGAGACTCAAGTAAGCATTGGACATAATTACTTATTTAATTAGTATTAGGAATCTACCATTGTCGATGCAAATAGAACTGGTGATCAAAACATTATAGATGTGAATATAGAAATAAGTTCATTTGCAAACAGTCTCCAAAGTAACACAGGTTAGTGGTGAAAATGTTAAGAATTTTTGTCTCTCCAAATTTATTAATCATCTTCACAACTCATACAAAAATGATGATAAAATCTTTTTTTAAACAACTGTTTAAATACTAGTGAACTATAGGTTATCATAAGTTTTTTCTTTCAAGGTTGCTAAACCTATTTTGAGAAATGTTATCTTATGGTAATATTTATACCAACACTAGAGATTCATCTAAAAGGTTTCTAATTTCTCATTTTTACGATTTTGTATTCTTTTGCAATCATGATTCTTTGTTGGGGCATTGATGCTACTATAGAAATATAATTAGAGATCCTTTTCATGTTTATCTCTTTAGTTGAACAAAGAATAACAAGTTTGTAGGAGACATACCTTTACTACAAGCCTACTTTGTTAATGAAGATATTATGCAATGTTATTTTATCTCCATTTTATTAAGACATTTCTATGAAGTATATTTCTTATTATTTTAAATGGTTTTCTATCTATATTATTTTTCACTTAAAGTTGAGTTATTGGTTGATCAAGTTGAATTAAGCTTAGTAGAAAAGTCACAAGCCAATATTATAAGATGTAAAATAATTGATAACCTAAAAAAGAATAAATTGCGTGTTTTAGGAGATGAAGAAACTTTTGTAGAACTATACACTCAAAATGTCACCAATTGTGGTCATCCAATAAACTCTCAGAGGCCTTTATTTAGAAAAACTTCTCAATAAATATTCATAAGGAAAGAAAGTAAGAAAATAAAATAATTTTCTTATTATTTTATTTTCTTACTTTCTTTCCTTATATATATTTATTAAGAATTTTTTCTAAACAAAAGACCTCGGAAAGTTTACTAGACGACCACAATTGCTAACATTTTGAGTGGATAGTTTTGCCAAAATCTCTTTATCTCTTAGAACAGGAAATTTATTCTTGTTTAAGTTATCCATTATTTTACATCTTATAATATTGGCTTGTGACTTTTCTACTAAGCTTAATTCAACTTGATCATCCAATAACTCAACTTTAAGTGCAAAATAATATAGATAGAAAACCATTTAAAATAATAAGAAATATACTTCATAGAAATGTCTTAATAAGATGGAGATAAAATAACATTGCATAATAAATTAACTAACAAAGTAGGATTGTAGTAAAGGTATGTCTCCTACAAACTTGGTATCCTATACTCATCTAAAGAGATAAACATGAAAAGGATCTTTAATTGTATTTCTATAGTAGCATCAATGCCCCAACAAAGAGTTGTGATTGCAAAAGAATACAAAATCGTAAAAATGAGAAATTAGAAACCTTTTAGATGAATCTCTAGTGTTGGTATAAATATTACCACAAGATAACATTTCTCAAAATACGTTTAGCATTCTTGAAAGCAAAAACTTATGATAACCTATAGTTCACTAGTATTTAAACAGTTGTTTAAAAAAAGATTTTATCATCATTTTTATATGAGTTGTGAAGATGATTAATAAATTTGGAGAGACAAAAATTCTTAACATTTTCACCACTAACCTGTGTTACCTTGGAGACTGTTTGCAAATGAACTTATTTCTATATTCACATCTATAATATTTTGATCACCAGTTCTATTTGCATCGACAATGGTAGATTCCTAATACTAGTTAAAGAAGTAATTATGTCCAATGCTCACTTGAGTCTCAACACAAATATACATTGTACCTTTAAGCTTTATTTACATAATTTTCAATCGATATTTGATTACCTTATCTTTTATTTATGCTAAATATTGTAGTCACCATATATAGTTAGAAGCTTTCATTTCTCTTTCTAATATATCGCCAAAGGAATGAAAAATTATTAACTTAATAAATAAAAGTTTGTTTGTTATTGTCATGGAAAATGTGCTTAATATATCATAGATTTAGTAATTACAAATGAAACTAATTTGTTTTGACGCAAAATCCTAATTCAAAGCATATCTATAACTTTTACCCCAAAAAGTTTCTTATTATCCTTTTTTTAGATCCCCATAAATATCTCCATAAGAAGCAATCCTACTTGAGGCATAATTCCACCTTAAATGTGGTGCCTTTTATAACTTAATTAAGATAACCATTTTAGCCCACAACTTAGTAACAAACTTTATTTGTTGAACTTAACAAACTGAATAAACGACAACCAATGTGAAGGAATTTAGAAATTGTGATGTTGGCAACATCTACGAGAAGTTAGATGTAGATAAGGATAAGTTCTCATTATATAAAACCACAACTCCTAAGCTTTATTTAGTTATAGATAGATGTTCTTCTTCTCAAAAGAAGAGGATGATCTCACAACTATTCAAACTAAAATAAAGTAGATTATTTTATATCAAAGTTGTAATTTTTTAGCATGGCCAAAAAGAAGAAGAAAAAATAGCAAAGATGGTTGTATTAGAACAAAACAAATAGGAAACAACCAAAAAAACAAGAAATATTGAAGTATAATTCCCTTTGAAGCTAAAGTTTTAATGATTATAAACTTTGATGAATGAAATTTTAAGTTATCTAGACTTAGATACTAATGGTTTGCTTAGTCTAAAGTTTGTCATCCTTCCAAACATATTAGGTTCAACTACATCAAAAGCAACACTACTAGAATGAGAGTTAACTAGAGGTATGGATGATATATTGTGTGCTTCATTATCAAAGTGCAACAAAAACAAAATCTTGTGTATAATTAGAAGCATGATTAAAAGGTATCTTTAGACAAGGGACAAAAGTTTAGACATACTTGAATTTAATCAAAAGATGTAGATTTGAGTAAAGAATGAGACATAAATTCTACACATTTAAAAAACACTTAGTTTAGAAGCTACAAGCTAAGAAGAAAATGTGACAATGTTCAAAAGCATAAATATACATGAATCATTAAGTCCACACGAGAGCAAACCAACCAAAAGTAAAGACTATCACTCAAGCACTATAATTACTAGAAACAATATCAAGAACATTCCATAGAAGATTAGTCTTCAAAAGCAGCACATATAATAAGCACCAAAGGATGTCATGAGGCCTACATTAAGACAACAACAAGCACCAACTAACATAGTTCAATATTTTAATTATGCTAGTTATATGTAGAGAGGTGAGTAGAGAATGCAACATCAAAAAGTTTAGATGTTATAGAATACACAAAGAAATATAATCAAACACAATTATATGAAATGAACAATTCATATAACATTTGAAATTGTTTGAAATCCCTCTCATGGCCAAAAATGACTAGCTCCAAGGTCCATTTAAGGATGCTCATGCAATGAAGCTTATCACAAGAAAGAAAAATCATCAGATGAAGGTAAGGTTAGAAAGTTTGAGTTACTCAAGAGAGATACCCATATTTTGAATAAACTCTTCCTTAGCCAAAATACTATAAGATCAAAGCCAACACTTGTCCATCTTAAAGAGTGTATGTAAGCACCTTTAGTTTGTGGAACCTTGGTGAAGAAGGTATTTAAAAAGGTGTAGTAGCACTAATCCAAATAAACTCCCAATTAAGAGAAAAACTCAAAAGAGTAGTAAAGGGATTGTTGCTTTTAGAGTGGTTGTTAAACACAACGAGGTTATGGTGTGTATCTGCAACAAATTTGTTGCAAGGTTAAGCTTGAAGAAACTTGTTAAATAATATTTAGGTTAGATAAAACTTGTAGAGGGTGAGAATACTAAGTTGGAAGATGTGTTGACTAAAGAATATTGTGTGTAACTTGCAAAAGTGGGAATAATAGGTTGAGAAGTAGCCTACAGAGGTTAGGAAAGAATATTATGTCTAGAAAGTCTAAGGAGGTTTAGGAAGAAAGAAAACCCTATGTATTTGTGTTTGGTTTTAGTGAAATATCTTACAAGTGTAGGGATTAGATGTAGCACATTGTTGGGTTGAACTAGTATAAATTTTCATGTATGGTGTATCTTTCTTTTATTACTTCTCATGTTCTTATTTTTGTTGCATATCTATTTGAAATAGTGAAAAATCTTATTCTTCTTAAGCATAGATTTAGTTATATATTAAAATGATTTTTTAAACCAATTTTAATTATTAGAAGCAACATTTAGTTTTCACAAAATAAAAAAAGAATTTTTGTATAAACAATATCTACTATTTTAAGAAACAACTTCTCATTAAATAGATATAACTTATTGTTATTACCTTACTCCTAACATAACTTTTGAAATCTATTGTTTGTGCAAAACATTCCATTGTTAGTAAGAATGTCACTATTTAACCTCTTTTCCAATGATCAATTGATCCACTCTAGTTAGTACTAGAGCTCAACCTGTATAGGTTGAGGACACTTAACAATGTAGAAGGAAAAAATTATGAAATGATGATTAATATAAATATTATGTTATTTATCCAAAAAGAAGCATCCACAAACAAACTACTAAGTTTGATGGGAAGGACTACTACTATTCTAAGGACAAGATGAAGTATTTATTAGAGTCCTAAGATGTAAACGTGTGGGACATTGTCTAAGAAGGTTTGCCAATCTCCACCAAGAGAAACTTTGAAAGAGTTCAAGAAGCAAAGCTTATAGTATAGTGGAGTTCTATGAGAAGTAGAGATACCTCCTAAGCTAAAGAGAAAAAATAATTTTTTTGTGTGCACTAAGTAGATGTGAGTATGACAAACTATTGGTTGTGAAACAACCAAGTAAATATTATAACATCCTAAATTTTTAAAACATGAAATTAGAAATAATTAATATCTTAATTAGTTATTTATTGCTAATAAAGAGAAATTAGTCATATAATAAGTGAAAAATAAAAATTAATGTAAAAAGAAAAATCATATTATCGAAGCGTCGTGTGACACTGATAAACTAGAAAATTAACTTTGTTAATCAAGAAAGATTAAAATTAATACAATCAACCAAGATTGACAACTATAGTTGACTAGTCAACAAATTAATGATATCGTCGTAATTAAAACTAACTCATAATAAAGTAGTAATAAAATTTGATTGTGTGTGTTAATTAAAGTTTAAATCTAATAATGCATTATTAAAGTTTGGTTAAAGGGATTAGCAAAAGGTTTAGGAGGAGGTTAAGGGCATAAATAGACCTAATGAGGTAGGACCCACAAGGAGTAAAAAATCCTAAAATTAAGGACCACTATAAAAGCAATATGGGGATCCTTCTCCTCTAACGATAGCTGCTGATTTTTCTACCTTAAAGAGGGATGGTTTCACTTCTCTCTATCTTTCCTTCTTTTTTCACTTGAAAATTCAAATCCCTAAGCTTTAAGGACCCACCTTTCCCATCAAGAGCTCAACTTTTCTTCATTAAAATTTGAGAGGAGGCCAAAGAGAAAGAGAATAGCATATCAAAGTTTTGTTGGAAAAAAATAACTTTGCTAGAGGTATGAAAGGGTTTTCTTCTCTTTTCTTGTAGTCCTTCCTTGTGTATGGAGTTACTCACCTCACTATTGTCTTGTTTATTTTTGTGTTGATCCAAGGAACAGAAAAAAAAAAGTCACATTTTTGCTTTTAAAGTTCAGTACTGCACTATTAAGAAAAACAGTAGAAAAAAGTTTGGTTTTTGGTCTTAAAATGGTGTTTTAATGGTGGAAAATTTAGGGTTTTTATGTATTGATTAGGAAATTTTATTTTGAAAAAAGGGAGTTTGAAGCAATTTTTTTGTCACCTCTAGGTTCAATTGCGGGTTCACTGTTTTGACTATGAAAAAAAATTAATTTTTGTTGCTTCCTAGAACATGAAAATGACATGGTTCCAAGAGCATGGAAACGGCATGGTTGATGATATTAAGTGTTGAGATTGAATTAATAATGAAATGAGAAAGTTATAAACAAGTTTAATACATAGAATAAAAATGAGAATATTGTTAGAATATATATGATTCGTATTTTTTTTATAAAAACAATTATCTATTGTACTGATAATGAATATGTAAGAATTAATTATTGAATTTTTCTAATAAATTAGTTTAGTGAAAACTTCTATTTACTCTGAAGTGTACCCTACATTTCATAGAATATAAATATTGAAAAGTTATATCAAGTTTTGTTAAAATAATTATTGTCCCTCATTTATCAATCAATTTTCAATTAAACAAATTCAATTATGACATTTGTTCCCTTTTTTCTTAACTTCTCTGT
Source organism: Pachyrhizus erosus (assembly GCA_026544285.1). NCBI lineage: Eukaryota > Viridiplantae > Streptophyta > Magnoliopsida > Fabales > Fabaceae > Pachyrhizus > Pachyrhizus erosus. The sequence goes on from JAMLFT010000286.1 coordinate 31,364, forward strand.
CACAAATTCACAATACAGTCAAACAAGAATTTTCCAGTAATTTCTATTATAATAATATAGTTGAATAGAAAAACAATACTAAAAAAACTTGGTTGCTACTGGATCATCATTTTTTCTTTTTCTAAAATTCGATTACTATAAAAAGCCCAATTATTTATATAATTTTAAGAATGGAACACCTGTAGGACCCAACTATTTGAATTTAACGTCAACGGTTCTAATTTCATCTTAATGACCAATCAATCTTAAAATTAAGCAGTTAAGTCAACACTAAAGGTTGTTAATTAATAAACAAGCTTCACAGTATGACAGTCACACAGAAACAGTTTGTTTTTTATTTTAAGAAAAATATATATATCTCGAACCCATTATTGATCTATGAGGTGCACAAATTACAGCGGCTTCGTTTTTAGCATTCCTGTGACAAAGTGTAGAACTAACACTGGTGTTGAGATAATGATTCTTAGCACTTAGCTAGTGCCACTATTTAGTAGACAAACTGTTATTCACTGTTCATATAGAGACAAGAATAAAATATATTTGTGTCAGATAAATGTAATAATTGGTTACAATATGCATAATTTCTGACAGATACCTCAGGATCTAACTTAGAGTTTGTCTCATTCATATAGTCAGATCCAGAGCACTGGCTCTTTCCCCTTGCTCCTTAGAATGATCTTGTGTTTTTTTTAACCTGCGGCTGCTAAATGAGGAGGATTGTGAACACAAAGAAAGTGATAGATTGCTATCAACTTCATGGTCTACCATGCTTCCTTGGTTCTCAGAACTGACCCTTGAATTTAATTTAAGTGACAGATTCAAATCAAGGTCAATATTTGAAGCCTTCCTTTTAAAGGTCTTCAGTTGTGTTGATTGATGTAGATCAACCTGGCTTATTTTGATTTGTGTGCATAACGATTCATTGCCACCAAATGAGAAGAGCTTATGTTTTGGTTCATGAACTTTACTTGTTGATGGTTCATTAAAACTAGAAGAATCAACTTGGAATATATTATGAGTCCGATTGATGTTACTATTGGCCCCATGGGTCCTCTCTGTCAATCTGCTGCCACAAAATTCAGCTCCAGATTCATCTAATGAACTCCTATTCATGAAAGGCCTATGCACCAGGTTTTCATAGATAGGAAGAGAAGCATCCCCATATCTATATCTGTAAAAAGATGAAAGAATCTTATTCAGTAGTGCAATTATAAATGCATGTTTGAGAGAATTTAAAGTGAAGTTGGTAGCAGAATGTGTGCCTGTATGCTGAACTTTGGCTTGGATTGTAGCCAAGCATGGGAAGTTGGCTAAGGTTATAAACATTTCTGTCTCCAGTTTCTACAAGGAGCCTAGGATCAGCCAATACTGTCACATATAAACCAAATATTCGTTAGGGACTTCTAAGCACAACAAACCCTAATCACTTATTCCTTGGAATTTTACCAAAAATGGAAACCTTATTGTACCTTGATTTGTGTCTACCTTCTTGCTCCTGTACATCTGGCAAAAGAAACATGGGAAAAGAAAAGAATTTAACTAACTTGGCAAATAAGTTAAAAAAACAAAAAATATATTTAGAGAAAAACTTTGATAGCAATTATTCTGCGATTTACCTGTAAATGACTCTTGACATGAGCAATACTTAAACCTTTGATATTCATCAACTGAAGAACTAACTTTGGGGTTGCTCCTACACCCAAGAAAAGCAATATTTATTCAGAAAAATTAATAAATATAACACAATTCAAATTAATTGTTGAATTAATTAACCTAGCAAGGATTAATGATAAATTTGAAATCTAGAAATTAAGTAACAAACAAGCTGTGTGTGGAACTCACTCTCTTGTCCTCCAAGTCTTTGAACAGCATGAACAAAGCGAAGATGAAGATCAGGTGTCCAACGTAGCCTAGGCAACTTGGATCTAACATAAGGCCTCACTGTTGTCTTCTTCTCGTTCTCTTCTACAGTGCTGTTGCTTGAACTTCCTCCATTATTCTTTTGCTTACTGTCATCTTCACTGCCCTCACTTTCTTCACAGCCTTCTTCGTTAGAAGGGCATGTCTTGGAACATTCCGAGCCATGTCTCTCTTCTTCCATCCTCATATCCTTCTACACTTGCCTTGAAAACTGGATTTTAAGATCACAGTTTGAAGCAAGACAAGAGAAACAGTTGTCTTTATGTCGCTATATGTTAATTATTTGTAGAATTAAACCACTAATTCATGAAATGGAATAGTTTGGAATTGAATACTTTTTTGAAACTCTTCCTATTGTTCATCCTCCTCTATGCTTGGACATTCAAAAAAATAATCCTTGATCTTAGCAACACCATATGCATGGCCACAATCACATAAATCGATGATAACCTGTACCTACGTGATACCCAGACACTGAAACAGTATAAATCGTAGATTGATCTTCACACAGAACTTAGAACAGCTTCTCTCTCTCTCTCTCTCTCTCTCTCTCTCTCTCTCTCTCTCTCTCTCTCTCTCTCTCTCTTTCTCTCCCTTTCTCTCTCTCTCTGTCTCTGTGTGTGTCTCTTTGAAATGAGTAAACGAATAATTTGGTTCTCATATCGTAAGCATGTTGGTGTATTTAATATATGCATGGACATCAAGGAATGGAAGGAATATACTTGATTATTTCATGTGAGGCCAATTTTATTGTTCCAACTTGGATAACATTTTTTCTTTTTCTTTTTATGTGATAATAAAGTAGGTCATACGAATAAATTATAGCTAGTCATAGTAATTGTTTATTATTACGTTACTAGATCTGTACATAGCATAATATAGGCATAAATAAAAAATATTTCCCTAGAAATTTGAGACACGAGTCTGATTCTTCTCATGATAAGAATACTAGAACTGATACCAAACAATTAAAGAATATAATATCAAGTCGATCTCAGGGTTTCACTCCCAAAATTCCGACGCCCTATATGAAGTTAAACCATGTTCTTCATCCACTTTGTAGTCCTCCAATACCTATGGTCTTCTAAGGTGTTAGTTTTCAGTTTAACGGAAATTAAAAACATTAAATTGATAATATGCGAATAATTCAATTTTTTTCTTAATGGAGCATATAAGAACATTTAAAAATAACGCACATATATAAATATTATTTTTTTAAAAAAATTCTTGTTAATGTTTTGTCGTGCTTGTGTCCAAGGTACTGAAAGATGACTATGATGGATCTCAACTCTGACTTTGATTGAGGTGCGGCTCTCGTTGGCCAAGATTCGAATTGTATGGATGATGGCTTTTTCTCCAACACAATGGAGGTGGATGAAGTAACTGCATTATTTTTAGTAAGTGACAATGTATATTAATAAATATGTATGGCATTGATTATATCTATAGGGTGTTCAATGAATTGGATCACTTGAAATTAATTATGTCCAAGACCTCTTAAAAATAATGTTAACCTATTCTAGAATAGAACAACAAATTTATTTTAGGACGTTGTAAGATCTCTTGTACGTAAATTTATTGTAGTGGTCTACTCGCTTGTACGAATCAATGTTAATTTCGGTCTATACATAGCATTTTGGGTTAATTCTCCTCTTAGAGCCAAGTAGCATGTTAGATGGTTGGCCCCGAGCCTAATCTAGAACTTATTATCAATAAAGGATTCAATTACATTGATATGAGGGAAAATGCTTCAGATTGCTTATAATAGGATGATATCCAAGTGGTTAAAAAAATGTATAGCATAATTGAGGTGAGTTGACTCAAGAAACGGGTTATGGATTATAATTTAAGGTATATGAAAATAATAAAATATGCATATACATGCATAATTTTTAAATAAAATTGGTTTTATTAAATTAGAACATGGTAGGGAAAGTGGTAACGCTTTTTTTTTTCTTTTTCTTTTTCCTTTGTGTGCACCAAAGACAATCTTAGGTAACAGTCAACACTAAACTTTTTCCAAGCGAAGAACTCATTAAGTTGGGGGCGTAAACATGTTTTTGATAGTCTTTTCTATATATGTGGTCAAATATTAGAATTGTTTAACATACTTAAACATCTTAACTATTTATCAATTATACTAGTCGTATTGGTATGTCACTCTCCTTTTTATTTGCAATATTTCATTTTAAAAAAAATTATGAGAAAGAAAAAATGGGGCAATAATCATTTTATGCCCATATTTCGTAAGAAAGAAAAGTACAATTTATGAAGAGGGTTAATTGGTGATTTATAGAAAATCCTGAATATATATATATATATAAATATTTTATTATTTACTTTTCTTATTCAAAATGATTATTTTATTTTATTTTTATTCCATTAAAATTATGAGTATCATTTTATTCAGTTCTATTCATTTATTTATAAAAAAAAATATTGCATTCATCATGACAGTTCCTTACTTATTTACAAAAATAAGATACATATTGTTAGATAATAAATCTCTTCATACTTATACTCGTACATGTTAATGAAGAGGATTTAACTTAATTAGTTGAACAAATTATATAAATTGTCATAAAAAATTTTATATCTGTCATCGATTTCTACAAATAAAATTAATAATAGTACATGTGATTTGTATTATATACATTCGTTATCGATGACTTAATTAATTATAATAACTGAGTCTCATGATTCTCATTACACTTGACATAAGCTATTTACGTTGATGATAATTAACTATATATATGAGTCATTATTCATGAGAATTTGGAATGAAAGCAAATATTGAAGGTGGGCACCACATAATATTATTGTAAATATGAATTACCAGCTACAAATGAATGACAGTAAGAAATGTATGAATAGACAGCAGTGAGTAACAGAAGGTAGCCGTTTTCAATATTTCATTGATGCGTGTGTGAGACTGTGAAATGTGATGCTGTGCTGTCTCTGATGCAGACCCAAACCTCCCAAAAAGATAATATGAAATATATGCCCTTTCGTCGGGAATCACGGGGCTTGCTCCTCCTTACATTATTTGCTAAACTCTGCTTTCTTCCAATATTTTAATTTCGTTTTTCATATTATTTCAGTTTTGTTTTCTTTTGATTTTTCAATGAGGTAAGACAGGGATATCATCAGTATTTGGCATAAAAAATATTGATTCATCATTTGGTTTTACTCGTAAATATTGAAAAACAATCTTAAATTCACCTTCGACATATTTACAATATAGGTGGGTTTCTTTTCTTTTTGGTGGGGGTTATTTTTTAAATCTATAAACTTTGAATTTTTTTTTTAAATTTAAATTATTCATCTCTATATTATATATATGCAGCTTACCTTTTATATTTTGGTTTAGTAATATTGTCAAGGGACTGTTCCCTTTTTCTGCGGCTAATATTAGCATTCTCTCATTCCTCTTTGGTTCTTTGGTTCAAAAAGAGAATGCATTTTAGTTGGTAATTAAAGGAACCTTTTTCATTCCTCACTTGTGCGTAACCGTGTGGGCATCTGTGCATGCATGGATCGTGCATGACTCAGATCAACAAAGGCATGGAAAGGGAAATCTTTTCTTATTTTCTATCCGTCACGAGGTTCTTGATAATGGTAGGTTTTGCAACTCCAACATATGTCAACTTTATTATTGTGCATGGCAGCATGGGAGTCTACCCATTAATTCTAATAGCCAACTACTCAGAACTGATCTACAACATATACAATTTTTATAATGTGAGTAATGAATATTATAAAATATAAATAATCAAATCTTATTTGCATAGATAACACATGTATATGTTTGTATAATTTATATTTATAATTTTTATTTTTTCAATGATATTAGATTAAGACTATTAAGTATTGATGTGTTCAATAAAAGTACATATCACTCATTTCCCACTTATGTCTTGTGTGATATGGCATTCATGTTGTAGCCACATGCATGTGTCACATGAAGATTATATGAAAAATTTTATATAGGAATTAAAAAAAAGTAACATATTTCTAAAGATTAAAATAAAAATTTTGTGTTTATAAACAAGACTATTGTATATTTATATGGAATAAAATGAGAAAGGTGCATACTTTTGATTGATTATCAATTAGTTTGCTTAAGTTTTAAAACATATAATATAATTTTAAAATAGAAATAAAAATAAATATTATTTTAAAATTATATAATAATTTAATTCACATTTTTATTAATATTTAGAACAACTAAAGAATATACAAAAGATTTAATTTATAGTCAAATTGTATATGTTTGTTTAAGGTTAAATTAATAAATAGGTCTAAACTATTTGGAAACTTTAAATTATATTTTTGAACTTGTATTCAAATTGGATCTTTTTGTCTAACATTCATTATGAAAAATTAACAATTGGGGCTCAATTAAAAAATAAATACAATTTCAAAAACTCAATTGAAAAAAATCATTTAAAATTTTTTAAATTATTCAAAAATTTACTAAGTGTTTCTTAAATTCTCTTCAAGCTTTTATAGTATTCTTTTCCAAACATTATAGGTTACTTCTAAATTCAGTATTGTCACCTTTGCAAATTTACATTAAATATCCTCACCTCCCCGGTCAATAATCTCAACTCTCTCGTAGGCTAATATTATCATATTTGTAAGTTTGAACTAAGTATTTTTATAAGTATTTAACCAATATTTTCACCTCTATAAGTCTACTCAACTCAAATATTTTTTCGCAAATTACACCAAGTTTTATTTTATAACAATCTTGCTATAAATTCACACAACTGACTCAATTATACATACAAATTAAAACAAATTCCAAAAACATTAATCCCTTTACTACACTTTTAATTTCCCTTATAGGCTTTATTTGGACAAACCTAATGCATTCTTTCTTAATTTCCCTTATAGGTTCTTGAACTATTTGGCAATTTTTAGTTGTGTTCCTAAACTATTTATTTTTTAATTGACTCCCCAAACTTGTATTCGCTTTTTAATTAAGCCTATATCATTAATTTTCTAAACAATAGTCAAACAAAAATGCAATTAAAAAATAAACACAAATTTAAAAATCAATTTTAAATGATAAACAAAAAGTGTTTCAAAAGTTTTATAGGATCTAAAATCAAAACATTGCAAATTTATAGGGATTAAAAACTTAATTAATCTTGTATATTTATATATTTTGTAATGTTTATTTAATTTAATAATTTTAATAATTAAATTTCATTAGAATAAGTGTTGAATTTTGTAATATTGAATTAATAATCATACAAATTGAAGAACTAATTAGCCATTAAAAAAATATACGGTTGGCCTTAGGTATTTACCCTGCACTAGAAAAGTTTCTCATAAAACATGCATTTGACACTAATAAAATAATATTGTTTTCTTTTGTAGTATTAGCAATAATCCAAAATATTACAAAAGCTAAATTACAATTAATATTAACTAATCATATTAATTTTTATAAAATATTTGATTATTTTCTCATAAAAAATAGTAGAAGCTTTTATTGTTTGTTTCATAAAATAATCTAAGTTTCAATTGAATTAACTGTTGAAATTTACAAAAAATTCATTAAAGATTTATTTAATTAAATTTTATTATTTATATTATATTTTCACTTATAGTTATCATTAATCAAGTTAAACAAAGATTAACAAAAATATGGTGTTACAACTACAAATAGCTTTAAATCTTAAGGTTATATAAGTTCAATTATTTAGTGATTCTCAATTAGTCATTGCCTAAGTCAAGGGACTTTATTGAGCCAAAAAGCCCTTGATACAAAAGAACTTAGTCAAGGTACATGATTTGTTCAAAAGATTAATTGAACTAAAAGTACACTACGTTCCTAAAATGCATAAGCAAACATCTTTACAAATTTGGCTAGCAACAAGTTAATGGGAAACCACAAATTTGTCTTGCTAGAGATGGTGCACACACTAAACATCAATATGGAAATCAACCAATAGATATGCTAGATAGCACAAATATTGGCAAACCTTGTGAAGGAAACATTACTAGCTGATAAAAAAAGAAGCTTGCAAGCTTTAAAGAGAAACAACCCTCTACACTTTGATTGATACAGAATTTTATAGAAGAAGACAATATTTCATATCCTTACTCAAATGTTTGGCTCCCTCTCAAACCATGCATATAATAGTTGAAGTTCTTGAAAGAACTTGTGGGTAACACCTCAACAATGAGTTCTTAGTTAAGAATAACCTTTGCTAAATGTTGTTACAAATGTCACCTACATGTTGACTTACACAATAAAACTACATAACCAACATCCATGTCATTATTCTGCATATATAACCTAACATCCATATAGTAATTTAATTGGTAGGGAGTTGACATTTTCAAACCATTCACCTAAGCCCTAGGGAAGTAAATTACCTTGTGGTAATGATGGACTACTTCATCACTTACTTTGGCACCCTTCAAACTATATCTTTAGTAATGGTACCTATTTCCTAGACAAGCACTTCCAATAAACATTGGACTAACTAAAGGCTAAACAACACTTTATATTGATAGCGCACATTTAAACCAATGTGTAAAAAGAAGTAACCAACTATGTCATACTTTGTGGCTTGGAAATAAGATTGAACATAGCTAAAGGAAATGGGGTCAACTAATTACCATATGTCCTACATAGGGGTACTACACCCCCTCATTCATTTATAAAAAAATTATTCAAGCTAACACATGACATTGAACTTATTGTCCTAGTTGAACTTAGGAAATTAAGCCTACAAATTCCTTTTCCAATTGGCATGCAAAGGAACACAATCAATGATAGTTGAGTTATACATGATAGAGGAAAGAAGAGAAAACATAACAATTAGAAAAGTCACAATGAAGTAAAGAACAATAATAAGATACAACTACCAAATAATTTCTAAAGAAATATCAATTGGAGACCTAGTTGTAAGGTGCAAAGGTGCTAGAGCCAAAAGTGTAAAGGACAAAAACCAGTTGCCAACTAGGAAGGACCATATAGTAACAACAAATCCATGCAAATGGAACATTACCAAGTTAAAAGTGTAAGACAACTAATTTATTTTTCTTTTTTTATTTGTAGGGTAAATTATGTTTTAGATCCATTTAAAATTAGTAATATATGAATTTAGTCCTTTAAATTTTTCATATTATTTTAGTCCCTCTAATTTTAAAATGTATTATTTTTGTCCATCTAAATTTGAAATGTGTCATTTTTTGTCTTTTAAATGTTTTAGATAGCTCTTTATACAAGGGTGAGAATGACTTAGATAATACTTAAAACGAAAAAGAATACCTTTCAAAATTAAAAATATCAAAATAATACAAAAAAATTTTGAGAGACCAAATTTAGACATTTTAATTTTAAAGAGACCTAAAACCTAAGTTATCCTATTTTTTTATTGATGTCAAACTAGAAAAATGTGACAAAGCATGTTATATATAAATAACAACATATTATAAAATAAATGGTTAACTTATTCTTTTTAAAGAATTTCAAACAATTTAAACTTCTTTTGAGCAATTTCAAGTCATCCTAAACAAAATGATAATTGACAAAGCTAACATGGATAAGAAGGGACACTCTATAGGTTTGACTAACCATCATCCTAAAAAAAATACAAATTGCATCAACCCATAATAATTAAGGACTTGTCCAAACTTTTGGGATACAAGGAGACCATTTTGGATTGGTAGGCTTTTGGAATAATGTCTAAGAACCTTTAACTACCTTAAAGGATTCAACACTTTGCAAAGCTTAACATAAGCAAAAACATACAAACCACCAAAAAGGATCATGACAAATTAAGTAAATGTTTTACAAGGCTAGCAATACAAGTTGACACCAACTAAATCACCCAAAGTTTTAGTTAAAACTAGTGACACAACTCACTCAATCTTTAAGCTTAAGTCTCTAAACATAAACACAAAAACCAAGTCAACTACTATTATGAACCTTATTAAACTACTTAATCAAATTATATGCTTGGCCATCTAGTTGATGGCATTATCTTAAACAAGCTAATTAAGAACCAACACACTTTATAGGCCCAATTACCAAGTCAAAATAACTAAAGTAATTGACAACTTAATCAAAATCACAAAAACGTGGCACATTAGACTACCTATCTAAGTTATTAACACATCTACCAACAAAATTGACTTTAGTAAAAGCAATAAAGCACAACCAAATCAAAAAAAATTCAAACCTAATACTTAGTATAAGCCTTCAAGAGTTCAATTATAGTTCCTAAAAGTCACCCATCCTCAACAAAACTTTTTATCCCTTAATACTTTGAATAAATTGAAAAGGGAAAAAAGCAAGCAAACTAACCTTGTCCTTAATAAATAACACAAAAATGTAAATGAAAGCCTAGGCATTTGAGTGAGGTTGGAAAGTCCTTTCCATCAAATGTTAGAGAACAAATGCCTCAAAGTTTGTAAAAGGAAAGTTGAAGACCTATGTCGACAAACAAGATGTTGTACATAAGGAAAAAATGTTTGTGATAAACCTAAAAGAACAACATCGACCATTATGACTAAGCAAGATGAATGTTCAATTGACACTCCTTGATAATTTGCACCACCTCGATATAAACAAAAAGTTAGTTCAAGTATGCCCTAGTCACCCAATGAGAAGATGTACCATTACTTTTAAAGCAATCTAATTAAACCACTCTAGATTAAAAGGAACTTAAAGGCATCATATGCTTGTTATATCTATTTTAAACTTGTCTAAAAAATTCAATAACTCATCAAAATCAAAGCTTGAACTAGAAAAATGGGTTAGTGGAAGAAAGCTATACTTAGTAAATGCCCTTGCACTTGATACCTCTTTTAACAAAAATGATTAAAGAGCATAAATCTCAAAATAATTGCCCCAATAGGTTCAAGAGATTTCCTTAGGACTTTTCTACATCATTAAACAACCAAATATCATCTAGGCAAAGTGAGATAGGCATTCTCATTACGTACCTTCCCCACAAAATGAATGATAAAAGATTTCTTATGCATCCAAAAAAGCAAAGCAAGTAAAAAAAAAAAGGGACAATACTTAATGAAACTCAAGGGAGTAGAAAGAAAGTTCTAAAAGAACTCAAGAAGATAATAAAAGGATTGAGAATATAAAATAAGCCAAGAGGTTATAAAGAAAGCAATTTTCAAAGAAGGCGAAAGTAATTGTTAATGTAGATTCAAAAGGCAAATCACTAAATATGTCGCTAAATTTTGAAAAACAAGTTTGGGACAATCCATTTAAGGCTTAATAAAGGGAAATACTCTTAAGCCAACATATAAACTTAAGCACAATTATTTTTGGTTACTACTAAAGTCGCCTCGGCCTATATAATCAAATAAAAAAACATGGTTGTCTTTATAAGACCCACCCAATACATCAGTACCTTCATTGCAATTGTTGAGATATTGACAAGTGTATCAAATTGTACAAGTAATAAAAAATAAGTAAAGTGTCGTCTCCACAAGGATTTATTTTATGATAATTAAGTAGACTACAAAGTGGGTATAAGAACTTAAATGTAAAAATGAAAAATATTAAATTACAAGAAAAAAAAAAGTTGTGTTTTTATCAAATAGTGGTATGTAGTAGGTGGTTGTTATATATGGAATGGGATCAGTAGGTTTAATTTCATCAATTTGTCCCCTCATGAAATTATACAATCATATTTAATTAAGTTATTATCATCATAACCACAAAATTATTCTAACCTTAATTCCTTAAATGAAAGAATCTAAGTCTTTTACTCTATCATCAATCCCTTGATTCACATAGTCAAGCGGTCAACATAAAAATTATGATTTAATAGTGACCAATCATTTTTACCATATCCCTAGGCATAAAGATTATTGATCATCCATATTCAGATTATAGTTCAATTGAATTTCTCAATTACAATTAAACATGTAAAATCATACAATTAGTTGATCAAGCCAAAAACAAGCATTAAATATAGAAGGGAACAATAATAATCCTTTATTGAATAACAAAATAATTACATGATATTGAAAAAAATTACATTAAACCTCAATCAATGATGGACTTAGTTCTCATGGCTAGGGAGAAGAAAGGTTATGATGAAGAGATGACTAAAGAAGAATCCATAAGTATGGAAGTCGCAACCAACTTTTTCTAACCTAGACTTTCCAATGTAAAGACTCAAAATTCGTTCTTTATGCTCTAGGTTTCTTTTTATACCTTTGGGTTTTTCAAATTTGGACTTTTTCTGTCAATTGTAAAGGTTTACTTAAGCAAGTTTAGGTGACATATCTTAAGTGAGGTTAAAAACAAATAACAATTTCCAACACTCATTTAAATGAGCACAAAAGTAAAATAGACTTTTTAACAGGGTTGTACTTAAGTGAACCAAAGAGGTCTCACTTAAGCAAAACTCCATTATTTATTGGTCCTTTGATTTCTTCTTGATAGATTTTTCAGCATTTTTTCTTAAAAGCAGCAAAAACAAAAGAGATTAAATGTAAAAATGAAAAGAAATATTTTATTTTAAAAATTTTATTTATCAATAATTGAATACAAATAAAGTTTTAAAATGTAAAATATATTAAATAATTACATTTAGATACTGTAATTTTATAAGTATAGAGGAAAATTATCGACAATCCATCCAACACCTTTTTTAGTTGAGAATCTTCTTTACACTACACAAAAGCGTGTGGAGATGCAAAATACTAAAAGACATCACCCTAAACTATTAGCCATGAGCACTATCAAATCAAGAGATTTGATATAGAGGCTCTCCTCACACACCATCACATAGCAAGCATAACCGCAACTCAGAGGACATGTAAGTAAGTCGAACAAGTACAAGGTACAATCTCTGCCCAATTGTCACTTGACCATCGCTTGCAAATAATGATTTGAGCACTAGAGTCCATGTAAACAATTAAAAAACTAGAGCCTGGCTCACTGAAAACCACCAAAACTTTCATATTAGGCTTCGTATATTTTTTTATTTAAGTTGGTGCTGAATAATCAAATACATCAAATGATACAAAATAATAAAATTTTAATTTTTAAAGTGCTTAAAAGTTATCTTTATTCAAACAATTATTATATTATACTTTTATTTCATGTTTAATAATGTAAATAAGTGTATTTATATTAATTTTCAAATCCAAATTCAATGGGTCTAGTTTTATAACTAATTTATTTTTTCAAGATAGAGGAAATTGTTATGTATAATGACTGTACTCAGTTCAATTCGAAACATTTGAATACTAGTAATTCTAAAAGAATACTTAAATTCAAATCATCAAAACAAAGAACACATCCCGATAACTTACTTATTTTAGAGTAAATATGTTCGTAATTTGCGAAGATTCACTCCAAATTGAGCATCTGTCTTTGAAGCGGTCAACGCTAAACAGTATTGTCGTGTGCTTCGCTATTTCTACCATTTTTAATTCTATACATCAAGCTACAATAGAGTGGGTGAGCCTATAAATTCGGATCAAACTTCATTTTTATTTTCTTTATATAAAAGCCATAGTATTTTGTTGTTTCAGAATGAGTATGTCTGTCGTTATATACCAGCCATTGCTAAATTATTTAGAAATGGAATTATTAAAATATAAGAAATCTCCCACCTAAAGTAAAAGTATTAGAAATCACGCTATCACGATATTGCGTATATGGATATCTCATTCCAAGTTTGAGTGAAAAATATCATTCACAAAGAGTTGTTTCATTATTTTTTTTATTTTTTTGCAAAAGTAATTAAATAAAAATACTTAATTTAACTGTTTTAATTTTTATTTAATTAATTTTCTATTTCGACTTTATATAAAAGATGCATGACAAAAGCCCTGCATTTTTATTTTATAATAGACATTGGTGAACCTATAGGAGGTGTCTAGAGAGATGGCATGCTTTCCTTTAAGGATGTATTAAACTATTATAACTTGACCATGGCAACCTTCACATGATGGTGACTTTGGACTTTTTGATAATGACTAACAAAGGGGGAGGAATAATAAAGTTGATGAATATATAGTACAATGATACATAGATTGAGGATAATATAGTTTTAGAACTTAAACCACATATTGTTGTAAATTATCTTGATGGATATTAATAAAATCAAATTTTATATAGCTTTCTTTGTTTACTTATTTTATCTTGTACTCTGCCACGGTTGATGTCTTCTTTATGCTTTCAGTGACAATTATGATCAAATCAAAGATGCAAAAAAGGAAAAATAGAGAGAGACATGCTCTTGAGGAATTGATATGATATTTCTCACCCTTTTAGAATTCAGACCTATCTAGAACAAGGAATGCATTATTAAATCAGAATTCAGATAATCAAAGTGCAGTCTTCATAATCAAGAATATGTAATCCATTCACACAAAAAATAATTGAGGCAACAAAAAGAAAGTAGAAAAATTGTGAAATTCACTTTGAACACAAACGCACAAAGTAAAACGTTGTTAGTGGAAAGGGAACAATTGGAAGATATGGAGTCAAATGCATGAAACCGAGAATAAAAATTGGGAATGCTAGTTCTTACCTATGAAACCGCAAATTTGGAGCAAGAAGGAATTTGACATAGGCACCACAAACAACGATGTTTGATAAGCCTTGGTAATCGCCATAAGAGTTTAGAATAATTCTTGATAAGACAAATGATTGTATCAAGAATCTTAGTAGAGCAATTCTCACACTTAATGTTTATGCCAAAAACCTGCTTGACACTTCTTAGTTCCCAAATGTTTAATACAAATTAAGTTCTTGAGTTTAACTCATTTGAAAGTAAATATAAGGAAAAATAAAAATTATGTATCATTAACAAACTGATTTACCCTAGTGGTTTAAACTAAAGGTGTAGGGTGCAATACTAGTTGTATGCAGTTTATGGTTGTATCTTTTTTATATACGCAATTTTATAGAAAACTTAAATACTAAGTCTAAATTTGATAATTGGGCATGCATTCTCCTCTCAATCCAAACAGACTATGTATATGATCAGCCTAGTCTCTAATACATGTTGGGCATCCCCGTGTTGGACCTCCAACAAATGGGTCACCTTATGTTGCAATGCTTCACGGGCCTTCGTAAGTCTTTCTCTGGTCATGGGCCCACCTAAGCCTTGAATGAGACCTTGGGCTTGTGTTTGGTTTTTTGGTCATAGGCTTGGACCTTAATGTCTGCATCAATACTCCCAAACACATTATTATGACCCAATTTAAGAATGTACAATTAGTACATGGTCCCAACTTACCTAACAACATGTTGCACAAGATATCCAAAACCACCATGGAACCATTATGGTTAAACATTGGTTGTAACTTACCTCTAAAAATATTGGCGAAATCGTAGGGGTTCCTCTTCAAGATCCTATTCAGACATACTTTGAATGGGAGAGAGGCATGGTAGCAAGACCAAAGGTGATCGAAGTAAAGAGGTAGGTGTGCATAGGTTTATGCTAAGAGGGATAGAGGTAAGGTTTATGGAAGTCGGTAGGTCTCATTGTAGATGATACAAGGGAATGAAAACAAACTCTAGTTCAAAAGCTAGTTTGAGAACATGGTTGGATTCGTAAGAGCATCTTTAAAGCTTATGAGTTGTTGTGTGGGGTCATTGCTCGGGACTGAAGAAGATGCATGAGAAAAAGAAAGGAAGATGAATGAGAAGAGGGGTAAGAAAGAGCTTTAATACAAGGCTTTCATTTTTGGAATATGGAAGTAAAGTGAGTAGTTATATATGTTTGTGGTTTCTCTTTGAGTCATGCTTTGTGTTTAAAAAAAAAAAAAGGATAGAGCTTAAAGCACAAAAGTAAGCTCTCTTTAGAGAGAGACAAAGTATGATATGATATGAAATATAATAATACAGTTTTTGATAGAGGAAGAATATCAAAATTAATAGTGTTTATACTTTCTTTAATATTCTATTTGTGATTGGTTGAAATTAATTAGAAATCACCAATTTTGATAGGTCTCACATTTAAATCATGAGAGAGAATCATTAAATAAGAAGTGTTATCCACCAAAATTATTAATTTTCAATAAATTTCAATCAATTATAGAGAAAATGTTAGAAAGAGTATAAGAGAGTTGCTAACATTTCTCTTTTTTATATTTTTAAAATGAAAATTGTTATAATTATGTCCCTATATAGATTTGTTTATGTGTGAGTGTGTGACACTTAAGGGGTTCAAAATAGTCTGGTTAACTACACCTAGGTCTATGATCTTTGGGCATACTCATTAAATAAGCATAGATTGTATGATTGTTCCTTTCATACTGGGTCATGTTGTATAGGATTTATTGGATTTTTTGTTTAAAAGATTTTAGAACTTTTTAGTATGTATGTTCGTTAGTGTGAATAAAAATATTTTAACAAAGATTAAATAATAAATTAACTTTCAATTTTAAAAGAAATTAACTGTAAAAATGTAATGTTGAAACAAAATTCACTTTATATTATATTATATATATAGAAAGAGATAAAAAGATCTACTGATTCCAAGAATAACTTTAAAAAAGTTATTCTCCATTTTTATTGTTTATGTTCTTAAAATTCAATGATTCTAATAAGTAACTAATTATAATCATTAGATTTTGAAACAAATAAATGGTAAAAATGAAAAAATAACTTAATCCCTATATATATATATATAGATCAAATTAGATGGGTATAACTTTTATCAATTATTACATCATC